>PVJL010004943.1:0-118592 GCA_004026885.1 Lyroderma lyra
CCCCCCCCAACATTACATACACGTGGACTGGGTCTCCCTCCCACATTACATACACGTGGACTGGGTCTCCCCCCCCACATTACATACACGTGGACTGGATCTCCTACCCACCCCATATCCCAGCCACACACACACAGGTATGAAGAGGCCAGCCCTGAGTAAAGAGAAAATAGTAGTTCAGGGTGTCACTCTCATCTCACAATTTTTAGAAAATTATAATAACTAAAGCTTCTTTTAGTTTTCACAGCTGTATGTGCAATAGGGGATGTAACTTCTTAGAGTCATAGATTTATTATTATTAGTATTATTATATCTAGAAAGGACCTAAAAAAATCAACTTCAAACTCTTAACTGTAAAGATGAAAAAAAAATCAAAATCCAAGGGCATTAAATGACTTGATTATAGCCTTACAGTCAGCTAGGGACTAAAGTATGATGATAAGAGATTTTCTGATTAAAGAATATTATATGTAATATTATACATGTAATATATTTAATATTAACTCATCTGATTTGTGGGTCAAATTAAATTTATTTTATTTTATTAAAATTAAAAAATTTTCAGTTACTGTTGACATCCCATATTATCTTAGTTGTAGGTGTATAGTGTAGAGGTTAGACATCCGTATAACTTCCAAAGTCATCCCTCCAATAAGTCCTGCACCCGCCTGACGCCATATATAGTGGTTAGAATATTATTGACTATATTTCCTAAGTTGTACTTACCCCTGTGACTACCTTATAACTGCCAATTTGTACTTCTTAATCTCTGTGGGTCAAATTAAATAAATTAAAAAAAAAACTGATATTTTATGTGGACTGAAACTTCACACTTATGGTTTTGAAGTTTTCTATTTAATTGGAAATGTAGTAATACATAAGAAATGTCTATTATGAAAATAATGAACTTCTTTACCAGCAATAATGAATGTTCTTTTGCTTTTTCTGATAATTAAGGAATTGTGGATGTGATCAGAGAATTACAAAAACACTAAAGAATCTCTCTTTGTAATAATACCTCAAATTTCCATAGACAGTGATTTTTTTTTTTTGGCAAAATTCTTTCTCTTTTGTTACTTCATTTTATTTTCATAACCTCTGTGTTAGGTATACAAAGTAGGTATTTTGTGCCATTTTTGCATCGTATAAATAGGCACAGAGAAGTCACTCAGGGGAAGATCTCCCCAGAGGCAGACGTAGGATGAGAATCTAGGCACACTGCTCTAGACTGCTGTTCAAAGAGGAGACTTACAGTGTCTGGAGTGGTGTAAACCTGTGCTTTGCACATATTACTTTCTCTTCCTATTTTATTTATTTTAAGTTTGTGTTTCTTGACTGTTAGGAATATCTTGACTCTTCATAATTTCAAACTCCAGCTCTTGCCTTATTTTCATTCTCACCATTTGTGTGTGTGTGTGTGTGTGTGTGTGTGTGTGTGTGTACTTAGTATCTCAATCTTTTCTTCTTTATTCTTAGGCCCAGTCTTTGATTTAATTTGTTTAGGATTTATTAGGATCGGCTAGGTTCAAGAGGATCTCTCTTGGGAAAACAGTAATGGAGGTGGCCTGACGTATTTGCTTTAAATGTTTGACTCTGGATATATTATTTTTAGAGAAAGTAAATAATCAATGTCTCATTTACCTTCATTCCTTAGATCTAATATTATGTTATATATAGGGGACTCAGTACTGCTTCTTCACTACTAAAAGTTTCCTCTTTTAAGGCAAATACCGCTGCAGATCTGCAGCTGTTATATCTAGGACCCGGTAAGATACGCAGGCCTTTGTTTAGCAGCGCTTCCTCTGGTTATGAGAGTTCTAAGCCCTCTCTTACTGTTTGCTTACCTAAATTTCAGACCTTTTGTTTTGTGCTTTTGACAGGTAAGTTCCCAATATTACCTGGATGGGAAGACGGACTTAGAACTTTGGTAAAAATTGAATACCGAGAGATTTTTGGTATTATTTTCTAGAAATCAATTTAAATGACTTGATTTTACCTGGGTTGCCTTTTTTTTTTTTTTCTTTTCCTTTTTCTTTTTCTCTCTCCAGGCATTTGGATTCAATCCCAAAGTTGACAACTATGTTGAGAAGGCAGTTGCTGTGTTTGGTGGATTTTATGTACTTTTCTTCTTTGAAAGAGTGCTTAAAATGTTATTAAAGACATATGGTCAGGTAAGTAGACTTTATTTAAAATGTTTGGTATTTTACCTGCTAAAGCTACTTTGTATAGGCAAATAAAGGTAGGAATTCTATTCTCAGAATTATGTGAACTGTCCATTTATTAGATTTGTGAACTTGAGGAGAAAGAAAATAATTAATATATTGGTAAGTGCAAGAGAAACATTTGATTTATATTGTAAATTTGGAACCTATGCTAACAATTTAACGTTATATAACACATACGTGTAACTTGTATTCTATTCATATTCGACCAAATAAGGAGGTATACGTACCCTCACATGAAAAAAAACACCCAGAAACAACAGAATTTAATAAATGAGGATACATATAAAGGAAGAGAAATTTTATACACTTAAACAGATCAGAGTACACATAGCACCGACATAAATTTTTTCTGTTACAAATAAAAAGCACTGAACTCTATTTTCTTGTCTGTATGAGTGAGCCATCTTTTTTCCTTCTTATAAACTCTTCTTCCTAATTTTTATTTTTCCATGTAGAATGATCATACCCACTTTAGAAATGATGACTTTGGTCCTGCTCAAGAAAAAACTCATCAACCTAAAACGTTACCTGCCATCAATGGTGTGACATGCTATGCAAATCCAGCTGTCACAGAGCCTAATGGACATGTACATTTTGATAATGTCAGTGTGGTATCTTTACAGGTATGATGATTCCATTTTCTTTTTACTAACTGCACTTTTTACTATGTGAACACTGCTGTGAGTACAGCCAAGTCAGTATTTTTACATTTAAATGGGTCAGTTTATTCCTATATATGTGCACAGAATAAAATGTAAGTTTGTGTTCTTTTTCTACTTTCCTTCCATTGTGTTTACTCTAAACAAGTGAGTTAAGCAAGAAATTATAATTTACTGTGTCTGATGCTTCACTATTCTATGATTGTTTAATTATATAACTCACTTAGATTTATACAGCAATATGTAGCAAAATTAATCAGAGCATGTCTCTTATTTTGCAATTCTTTCACCATCTAAAACCCAATGATTCCCTTGAATGATTTTGAAACTGTAAGAAGAACAAAGATTTCTAAGCTACTAAAATTGTGTTGATTAATTAATAGATTTAGAATTTGTATTCTCATATTTTAAATAATGTTAATAAGCATCATTTCTTGAACAAGTATTATACACCAGGCTACGTGCTAGGCACTTAAATATTTTATATCATTTACTTTTTATAAAAACTATTTAAAGTAGGGTTTATTTTCTTTGTATTAGAATGATTTCACTTTCAAGTGATGGAAATTAAATCTAAATTATATACGCAAAGAAGAGAATTTAATGGATAGACAGTGAGCTGTTTCAGGGAACAGCCCAACTATAGGGAGAGTAGGAACCTGGAGCCATTACAACCATTAGGACTCCTTCTTCTCTTTTATGCATTTTAGAGTTATTTTCTTTCACTACGACAGCTCCTTCACAAATAGGAAATACAGCTTCTAGCAATTCCTGAGATTTATGTCTTATAATTTCAGCCTCAAAGGAAATTGACCTGACTCTTTCAATGTTAAGTCCAAAATTCCTGACAAGGATCTCTTGGTCCAGCTTGAATTAGATGTCCACTTCTAGACTAATCTAAATGCTGAGGGGGTTGGCCCCTTGTACAGCCCCGCGGAAATACGGATGCCGGAGAGGAGTGATTATTAAAAAGAGATGCTGGGATGATAGTGTCATTGGTGTTCATAGCAATTCTCATTTGACAGACCAAAAAAGTAAAGCTCTAGATGTTAAATAACCATTACAGGGTCACTCAGACTGTAAATGACTGATTCTCAAGCTACGAAGTTAAATACAATGTAAAAGAGGATAATTAAAAAAAAAAGCCAAATAAGAAAAAAAAAAGAGGTATCTGGAAGAAGTAAATATGCAAAAAGACCTGAGTTTCCTTTTGGAAAGAAAACATGGTTGGTCATATACTTCTTTCCAGCTGATTAAGGAAAATCTCAAGTGCATTTGAAGAAGCAGTTTTGTGTTAGGACTAAACTGAGAGAGAAAATTATTCCATGCAATGTAATGAAGGATGCCGTCAGCCAAGAGTTTGGGAAGACTATGGAAATGTTCAAATAGATAATTTCCTGTAATAATGACAGTTAACATTTATTAAATGCTCAAGTACTACACCTGAAGTTTAGATGAATGATCTCATGTGATCCTCCTAATAGCCGAGGAGACAGCACTGTTGTAATTAGGAGACTGTGGTTTAAAGAGGTTCTGTAACAAACCCAGGGACACTCAGCTCCTAAATGGTGAAGCTTGAATTAGGACTGGGGCCAACTGATGCTGAGGGCTGTGCTCTTACCTACCTTGCTGGGTTGCATTTTTCATGTCACTGCTCTACTAGCATCAAAATGAGAACATTAACTCTTAACTTAATACATACTAATTTTTGTAAGGGGGAGAAGATAATTTGACCCAACGGCATTGCTTTCAGAGGACAAATAAATTGAATTGCTGAAAAGTCTGACTTTAGTTTTAAAGTTTTGGGGCTCCTGGTTTACAATTTGCTATGGCCAGAGGACATGTTTATGGTAAATACGAGCACTATGACGAAGTTGGGGCCCTAGACGTGATTCTGTTTTGCATAATTTAGAAATATCAATCGAAAGGCCACTCTTACTCTACTTCCAGTAGTAATGCTGGTGTACAGGCTTTCATTTATTTACTCAGTAACTGTTTGTGAATACCTGCTCACTGTCTTAGGCACTGGGGATTCAGAAGCAAACAAATGCTTAGGGAAATTATAGTTTATTTAGGAGAAATAGACAATCTAGAAAGGAGTAAGTCAAGAAAATGTCAGGTACCAATAAACACTGATGAAAATAAAATGTGTTGACATGTGAGTGACATGTAGAAGCTTCTTTGATTGACTGATCAAGAAAGGTCCTGAAGACATCAGTAGAGATTTGGATAATGAGAAAGAAGAGCCAGCCATGCAGATATCCAGGAAAAAATGTTGTAAAAGTTTTGAGAATAAATCAAATGAGTCACCTACAAGGGAGCTGGAAACTAAATGGTATTGGACTTCTGGACATCAATGCTGGAGACGAGTGGCACAGTTTCAACACTGTGAATAGAAACAACTGTGGAATTGTATACATAGGTAAACTACTCCTCTGTGAGAGGGTGGAATTGGTTCTGGAAACATAATTCTAGGAATCAGAAGTCCAACTGAAGGCAGAGAAGGTGAATGTCAGGATGACGGTCTTGTATCAGGCTTGAGATGAGCCATATTAATAGTCCTGACACTGATTTCTTAAGAGGACTACTTTCTGGACTACTTTTTGGTTAAAGGTGTAGTCTTGAATGAAGAAAGATTTAAACAAATTGAGCAAAATGCTGTTATTTTCAGTTTTCTCTTTATATTGCATTAGAAAATTGAAAGAAGTAGAACCTAAATACCATAAGGGCCTATATATCACTTTAAGAGACAGTAGGTATTATAATGTAAGTGATAGTGATTTTAATAATAAAATTAAAATATTTTCTAAGATTTTATTTATTTATATATTTATTTAATTAAATTTATTGCGGTAAAATAAGTTAGTAAAATTACGTAGGTTCCAGGTGTACAATTCTACAGTACATTGTTTATGTGTTACATTGTGTGCTTCCCACCCAGTCTAATATTTTATAGGATATAAATAATTTAACCTAGTAACCCTATTGCAATGATTGAACATAACATGTAAAATTCATGATTCATTTCTGAGTCTAAGTATTGTCTTAAGATTTTTGTTGGTAATTCCTGTTGCTACTGCTTCAACACATTGAAGTTTTTCCAAATTGAAGATAGTCAGAAACTCTCGAAGAATGAGTTAAGAAATGCAGTCTAATTTGACATTATTATCAACAGAACGCAAATTCAGTAGCAATCTAAATTAGAACAGCATGATTCTTGATTTTGCTAGAATGGAAGAGGAGCAAAAGAATTACTACAGAATAATTAAAATGAATGACTTAAGAGTTATTAATTAATATTCCTCCAATCTTGTCTATCACAGAATATTCAGATATTCAATGATATTTAAATTTAGTTGTCTTTGGTATTTTGCCTGTATTGAGTGATTAAAAGTTATAGCTTTACACAAATTAAAAAAAATATTTGCCATGGAAGCATACCCATATTTATCAGAGTAGGAGGACCGACGATATTTTATTTAATAGTTTGTTAACTTGATTTGAACTTCTAAGTATTTAGACAAAGGATCTGAGACTTCCTTAGTACTCTTGCTCCAGACCCAGTGAAATTAGGCATCGCAGTCTACGTGATGTGCAGGGTGCGCGCGTGTGTGTGTGCACATGCACGTGCATGCGCACATGCAAGGGCACGCACGTTTTCAGGAATGGGTAAAGGTGATGGGGAATAATAAGAAGTCAGTTATGAGAGGCGAAGGGAGCACAATATTCCATTTCTCCAGTTATTCAGTTATTGCCACTAGGGAATGTGTGACATCTCACCCGGCAACTTTCTGCTTTGTTCTTTTCTCTCTCTGACTACTTACTAGAAATCATTTTAGTATCTACACAGCCAGGTGGGTTCTTTTCCCTGAACGCACAGCTTTAGGTCTGTGGGAGGTGTTGATTCCTTAGGAGTGTTAGATACTTTGGGGAGTGTTTGCTTCTCAAGGCCACTAGAGGGCCCATCTAGCTCATTTCTCTTGGACTCTGTAATCTGTTTTGTAAATGAAACCTCTTGTGCTTTTATGTAAGAATAGATGCTAATAAACATAAAGCGATACGGCCACTTATTTTCATAATAAAAGAAAAAATTAATATCAGCCATTTCTAGAAGTGGACTATTGTGAATTTTCTTTTTAAAATTGAGGTGCAATGAAGTGGTATTTAGGGGCAGAGTGTGGTGATGTTAGGGAGACATACTTGGTCAAGAACTGACAGGAACTGATGCTCTATAAATACAAAGATAACATGTTTGATGTGGTTGGGTCTCCATGAGAGTCCATGAGATTTTACATACACTCGATTCATTCATTAAGTATTTCCTGAGTACCTAGTATGTACTTGGCATTATTCTAATTACTGGCGATGCATTAACATAACTGACATACTCCATAACATACCGAAAAGTGGCAAGCGCTTCTTTTCAAGTATGAGTTACAGAACCTGATCAGAAACCCTGTTTTATATATGTGGGGCTTGTCTACTGGTCTTTTCTCTTGAGTGCCTGGGTTTCCTTTACTCTTGCATGGAAGTGGGAAGGGTAGTACACATTCCTGGCTGCCCATATGGGCAAGTAGGGTGGGAGGAGAAAGGGTCTGGGGCCCTGCATGTATTTGACTTAGCACCCCTGCCTTTAGCACTGGACTTCTCTCCAGCCTTCAGTTTGCTTTCTGTTCTTGAATTGAGGGTCTCTTTGGTTCAGTCTCCCCAAAGGGTAAATCATTTGGGGTGGTTGTCTGACTGCATTGACTTGAGAGCAAGGATCTGGGTTTCTAATTGTTTCCTAAATATACTTACACTGAATTCTCTAGTTTTTAGTTCTACTCCTTATCTGTTGCTTTTAGAGGTACTTAGTGCCTTCAACCCCTAAAATTTCTGAGGTTCTGGGCCTGGCATCACTTTACTTCTTGACTTTTTTTCCTCTTTGAAGTCAGAACTCATCCCCCTCTTTTCATCTTCCAAAATAAATCTCAGTGCTGTCATTGCATCTTGCATTTTTTTTTTCTGTCCTTGTGACTTCATGGCTTTCTTAGTCTTTTATTTTAGGGACTTTCAGGAGGGACTAGAGAAAATATGTGTATTTACATTGCTGTATTTTACCAAAAACCTATTTACTATTTTAAATCATATAGATTTTGAACATCACAAGATTGAAAAACAGACATCACTTACTTTTCTGTATGTGGTTACGTTAACAATTAGTTAAAACAGAAAACTATAGATGTAATAACATTGTAAATGAGGTGGTCTTGATTGACTGCTGCTTACAGAAAAGCTGGTTTAATTAGAGCCAGACAATGTCCCTAGACAATTGGCAGGAGGAACGCTGAGTACGGCTTGGCTGTCGGTAGAGTTTCCTCTCACTAGATCCATCTCTAGCTTCCTTGCTCCCTCCAGGCCATTTTTTATCTGGTTCTGGTCCATGTGTTGTGACAGTCATGAAAACCAGAACCTGAATCCCCTTGAATTCAGCCCACACTTCACTGGTATTAGCTGCACTTTGATTCATCATCAGTGACTACCTTTTCATATTTTCAAGAATAACTTCTAAAAATGTTTCATTACTCTCAACAACTCCCACTCCTACCTTTTCTTCCTTTAATGAAGAGACTGAGATCACTATTTGGAGTCAGAATTTGTTGTCTCACCTCCCCTGTTACTTCCTGAAACACTGGTCTGTGTCTCACTGGGTCTCCACCTTCCCTGTTGTGTCAGAACTTGGGTCTTTTCTCATTTTTAAGGCCAGTTCCTCCAAATGTGCCCACCCGCCCCATGGCCTCTTCCTGTTTTCATTTATCTTTCCTGAATCGCTCCTCCCCATGTCTACAGACATGCTCAAGCTTTTTCTACCTTCAAGTATTCTTTTTTCCTGACTCTGCGCAAGATTTCTTAAAACTTCTTCCCTACACCGCCCACTGTCCAGCTTCTGGAAAGACTAGCTAATTCTAAAATAAGACTGTGTTAGACATTGTCTTAAGTGCTTTACCGATACTAACTCCTTTACTCCTTATTATAATAACCTAGGAAGTAAGTATAATGACTTTCTCCATCTTAAAGTTGGGGAAACTCATATATAGGGAAGTTAATTCAGCTAACATCACACAGACACCGAGCTAGGAATTAAACCCAGACATTCTGTTTCCGAGGTCCAGGTATTTAACCATTACCCCGCAATACATTGCCCATCATTTCCACCTGCTAACTAGTCTTTATGTGCTTCTTCATCTTCTTCATCATCTCCTCAAATATTTAACTGTGTATAATTAATCCTTTTGCTGCCTTAATTGACTTCAATTTTTTTCATTATGTGTCAAAAAAGCCACAAAAAATAAAAAGTTGATATGTTTCACTATTTTATACATTCAATAATAACATTTTGAGCTGCTTGTATATAAATGATATTATTTTTATTTTAAATTTTTGTTATAGGGAAATAAATTTTCCATTATATTGAATTTTAGCAAAAAATACTCAAAACATACTAAGTGGCATCACTTAGATTTATCTATAGATAAATTAGAATCTCATGATGATGATGACATAAAAAGTTTATTACAAAATATTACACAATATGGCATACAAAACATCTCTGTTGTTGATAGTACAACCCGCAGGAAAACAATATTTAAAAATCTTGTAAATGGAGAAAAGTTTTTTTGAGCTTGTGGGGTAAACTCGAACGCTGCCGTCAGTGGATAGAAATATGCATTGGGATCTACCTGATCATCCCAGTGAAAGGGTTGAAAGAAAATCTACCTGTTCTCCAACGTTTCTCTTTGGAATGTTCCATGTGATTTTTCTAGGCAACATGTGATGTTCTTAACACTCATCATCTTTCTTTCTGAGGCATTCCTGTAGTATAGCACACACTTCAGTATCAATTATTGGCTGAATGCTAGGAATAAGGCACATTTTTCACCAGAAGCCCTCCCCCACCACCCAACCTCCGTCATAGAATTGCTCATTAGTTGCTCGTTAGTTCCATGTTGGTGGTGTGGTACTATCCTCCCCCGCTCTGACCTTTTACCTTTCCCTGAGCGCTCTCCCAATCTCCTTTAACTGGTAGGGCCTGGGGGTGTGGGGGAAGAAGCCAGGGTGTCAGAGTTCACATTTTGGCAGATGAGATGTTAGCTGTGTGCCTGGGAAAATTAACGATCATCTCTGAGCCTTGTTTGCTCACCTGATAAATGATAAGCAAAAACCCTGAAATTGATGAATTTTTGTGAAGATTAGATAATTTATTACTATCAACTGTGCAACAATATGCCTGATATATTGTATGTATATAATAAATATGTATTTTGCTCCTTCTTCCATTCACCAATTTCTTTTCTTCTCTTTTCTTAGTTTTTAATCATAGTGATGTCATCAAATCCTGTCACTTCAACTTCTATCCCTTTGGAAATAGCTTCCAAATCTATATTCTTAATTATTTACAGATTATCCCGTAGAAGAAAGCTTCTACTTCTAGGTCTAAGCCATTAAGGCTTTTGAATTTATTTGTATTTATTTTTTTTTTTTTACTGGAATAGAGTAACACAATGAGAGGGTAAAACAGAATTACATGCTTTCTCATCTCTATTATTTATCTTTTCTTTTTCTTTTTTTTTTTTTTTACAATTTTTTCCTAGGTTTGAGTTTTAAAACTTGAGGGCCACTTGGTAATAAAGACAATCTTCTGAATGTAAATGCTTGCGAGCCTGCCATGGACCTTGAAACATGTACACTAGAGAGAGAACTTGAAACATGTACACTAACTTAACGAAATGAAACTTTCAAGTCCAATTTAATTTGCCATTGGAATGATATCTTCAGTTTCTGCCCCACAGATTTTCTCATAGAAATTGTATCATTTTTGAACTACGGTATTTATTCATTAGCTGTTCATTGATTAGTAACATGGAAATTAGAACAACTTTGCTTTGTCAAAAGAATCGAGTCAGATTGAGCTGAGTTTAAATTCTTACTGACAACTTAATCAGGTTATTTTACTTTCCTAAAACTCATTTTCTTTATCTGTAAATTGGCAAAAATCTCTACCAGTCAGGATTATGACTAGGATTAAATAAAATCTTTCAAAAGAGTGTAGGTAGTCAGTAAATGTTAAATCTTACTACTAACACTACCACGCTATCAAACACCAGCGTATTCCTGAGAAGCAGTGGGGATTAGTGAGAGTAACAGTGACCAACCCCGTGTTTGGCCTCAGAGCCACAAAGTCCTCTGTTTCCTCGGCAAAATATGGAGCAGCTCATGAAAATGTAGGAGACTTGCCACAAAGCTGTGGGATCATGTGTTAGGTTCGTAAGGAGGAAAGCACTTCTGCAGTGGGGTTTGTTTGTTTTTTTTTAATGAAGATAGGGTGGGGGACATTCAGATGGATTACTTCAGCATAGAAGCAATTCACAGCCAAGAGTTTACAGGAATGAAGGTTTCCAAAATAGATGGGAGAAAAGAGCTTTCACGGCAGTCTGCAGAGCAAAAACCCGAACAGCTCGTTTGAGTAGAGAAAAGGAAGGCAATTGGATTGAATTTTGGTATCGATGCTTTCCCTTCAGAACACATTTCTTGATGCCAAGTTTCATTAGAAAAGACTGTGGGGGACACAGTCACAGGCACTAGGTAATGCCATCTTCAGGAGCATCAGGGAGGAAAAGCGGAACAGGGCCAGGGGCTGGGGTAAGAGGGAACCCCACCGTCTCTCCAGCTGAGAATACGAGAAACCCCGTGGGCCCCCAGTTGCAGTGGATTCTCCGTGACAGGGTGTCTTCGTTGGCATCGCCCCAGACAGGGTAATGGAGGAAAATAATGGTCGGTTTTCACAATAAGAGGTTGCCAGAAGGCGTGGAACTCGTAACGGGTAGGGAGAGAAAATTTTGGAACAATTGTCGAGAAGGGATAGATTGGGAGGATCTACTTTGACAGCTGAAACTGGGGTCAAGGTGAGAGGTCGGAGGGTTATTTAGAAGTGGTACCATCTGTGATGACTAACTCCTTCCTTAATGTTTTTTTTTAAGTCTTTGGTAAAGAATACGTACATTTTCAATGCTATTGAAGTCAGATATAGGCATTTTTGGAGGCATTATTATATTGCAATGGTCCGAAAGAGGAGGAAAGGCCAGAAAATTTAGAGAAGTGTACCTGTAGAGCAGCGGTTCATCATTCCCCTTAGGAAGCTGTTGGATGAAGTACATTAGCATTTCCAAACGATGTAACCCACCGGTTATTATTACACAAACGATTTAAGGGCATTCACACACTCACTGATGTGCCGCTGTAATCCCCCACCTAATAATGCTCTCTGATGTCCAGAGATTCTTGAAAAAAGAAAATAAATGCCCAGGGGTAAGAGTAGAGAGCACTGTAGTAAGTGCCTTATAGCTAGTATAATGTTTAACTCCTACAGCAGCCCTGTGATATGGGTGTACAGCCGAGTAAATTAAGACTGTTAAGTAACTCCGTTCACACAGACAAGCTATGATAAGACCCCTTCTGGGGTCTTGAGTTCCAAGCCCATATTCCTTTTATATGTAGGACACTCACTTCCTAGTGGGAACATTGCTGCAATCAGTTCCGATTTCTAACAATTAATTTACAAATGAATTTTTGGAATACAACTCATTCTGAGTTGAGGATTGCTTGCATGGTGAAACCTTGCTAATTTTGAGTTTACTAATCTGTCAGAGCTGATAACTTGCAATATGTTATATTTTGCTTGTAGGGTGGGCTGTAGAGTATCTTGGCAGGATCTATGAAATTTGCTTTTGAAGCAATTTGTAGGCAAGGTGCACCTGAAGTTTTCAAGTTAACGTAAAGAAGCACCAAGTTGCCATTATGTCATTGATATGCTAAAGTAATCTCATCGATGGAAGGCAGAGGGTTTTCTTAGGGACCTCTGCCATACTTCAGGCTTGCTGCTGGAGCCCTTGGTTAGCGTAAGTTCTGAAAAGCAATAAAAGTATATTTATCTAAACAAGTTCCATACTCAATTGCTTTCACTAATCAAGCAGGACTTTACTTAGAAGAATTAGCGGGGTTTTACTCAATTAGGCTTGATGTCAAGTTAATTTTATCCCCATTAGTATAATGAAGAATTGCTGTGTTGCTCTGTCATGCATGCTGATTAAAATTTTTTTTTTGAGAATGAATGCCAACATATTTTCCTTTGATATATGAGGAAAAAATTCAAGAGGTTCAAGTAAATTATTCCGGGCATCAGAAAGAGTTGCTTAATTCTATTGTGTAGAAAGCCCAGTTGCAAACCAGCATAAGCAATGGAAAAATTTAAGTATATAGTCTATTGGTGGTGTGCCTTTCACATCAGCTGTTTCAAAGTTTATTTTTTAAGTTACATTGTAAAGGATATCCATGTCATAAATATTGGACTTGCCAAACTAGGCCTTTTTCTTTTCTTTGATTTCTACCACTTGCTCATTTAAAAATATTTATATGGTGCTATATTCTTTACATGCTACATCTTGCAGTTTGGGAATACTGGATCAAGGCCTGGTGAGTAGTTTTTACTCAGTGTATTGCATGATGGAAAATGGGCCAAAGCATGAGGTGTTTTATTGTAATAAATAAAATTCATGTCCCAGGGAAAAGCACTTGAGGATCTAGAATTTATACTATATTCTATTATTCCATGTTTTATTTATTCCGTGTATTAAAATCAGGATCCTAAATTAGAAAGATCACAAAACTGAAGCATCTTGCAGATGAAGTGTGGTCTTGCCAAAAAGCTTTTTGAGTTTGTTGCTACTATAGTATGTGGTAGAGTATTAGCAGATTCTCTCTGTCTCTGTCTCTGTCTCTCTCTCTCACACACACAAACACACACTCTCTCTTACCTGTAGATATTCTTCTGTCTCCGTATTCATATCCATTCAGTTTTATGCCTGAGGCAAATGTGCAGATCACAACTATCACCTTTATAACATTTAATGCTTCACCGATAACCTTAGTGAATAAAAAGAAAATGAAGGTGTTTAAAGACCAGATTAAGTACTCATCCTTAATAAATGCACCATGAGGTTATTAGAGTCAGGTCATTGACTGGGTGGTGGAATTTGATTTTCCTGTATGCCTACTTTTTCGATAGGGGATTTTGTTCTCTTTCTGAGGATCTCCATCTGATTAAGTTAATGGGTCCTCGTTTACTCGTCTTTTAATTAAGTTGTGACTTTTTCCAGTCTTTAACTTTGCTCACATGTTCGTCAGTGGCCCCGTTTGTTCAGACATATTGTAAGCTTTGAATTCTTATCAGAAAGGATAGAGCCCAGTGTGTGAGCCTAGTGATTTTTAAAGTGGTTGGGATATTATTTATTGCTCTTTTTTTCTGTTATCAGGTGTCAGGGCCTTAAAAGTAAAAAAAGAACAAAGTTTATTTAATTTTCTACTTAGGAATATCAAGTTGTTTAAGGAACATGACTTTATTAAACCTTTATAGCAACTCAGTGAAGGCTGATTAAAATAAAAAAAAAATCAATAGCTGAGAAGACATCGATAAATATTACCTTTGAAGGTTCAGGAAGCCATGCAGGCGTCTGGTCTGACGCTTTCTGGTTCATCTACTTTTATTACTAGGTTATAAAACACATATTGGAAAAACTGAAGTGAGGGAGCAGCATTAATTATTTTCTAGGCTACAAAACAAACACCCAAATCTTAACCTTGTTTTACATTTGGAAGGTAAAATTGCAAAATCCTTTCCTGGGAAGGTATCACTTTTGGGAAATAGTCCATATTATCTTTGATTCTTTGTAGTTTTTGTGACTTTGGCCAAAATTTCAGAGTTGTGCAACATGTGCAGTAAAATAATAATGGCAGTCTTACACTGGGCCCTCTTTTATGGTAATATTTCACATTCTGAGTGACATCTGTAGGCCAAACCAGTGATGCTATATTAAACGGCAGGAGGGAGGTATTCATTCGGTTATCTGTTCTGTCATTCATCAGTTGTCACGTAGCCTGTGATCACCTGCCCAGTGCCAGGCTCCATTCTATACCCTGGAGGGACTGTGGCAAATTAGACAGAAGATGTGCCTCCTCTCTCGCACTTTTGTCATTCGAGTGGGACACAGAGTTCAACATCCTAGGGTTATAAACACTGTGCAGGGAATGAAAACGTGATGTGATGATGTCGGGGTGGCCACTGTAGTTTGGGGGTTCAGGGACACATGTTGGCTAAAATCTGAACTGTCAGAAGCAGCTAATCATGCAAAGAGCAGGCAGAAGAAGGTCATGGTTGAGGAAGGAGCCAGTGCAACATCTCTGGCGTGAGAAAGTGTTGGGTGGGTTTTAGGAACAGGCAGAAGGTCAGGGTAGATAGGATACAATGGATGCTGGTATAAAAGATTCTAGATAGAAGTCTTTCTTTAAAATAAGTGTTACGATGTTCTAGCATTTAAGTAATATTGACAATCTCAAGCCTCTGGTTCTAAAATTACATTTTATTAAATGTAAAAAACTTGGGAAGGGACAGTCAAAAGAACAACTGCATTTTCCCATCCATGCTGTGGTCTGTAAACAACAGCTTGAATATATGGAATAGATTTGGAAGCCCAAGGATGGTGTTTTCTTCCCCTCGATAATTGGAGGTATTAATTTATATGTGTCTGAAGTGTTAGAAAACCTCGGAATATCAGCCTCGTGTATTCTGCTCCAAACAGAGGTTCTTTCATCACAGAGGTGCCTTCCAGGATGGCAGCTGGCAGCAGTTATAAAATAATCTGTCACTATAGCAATTAACGACAGAACTCAGACTTTCGTATTTACAAAACTCAGTTATTTGGAGCAGTCTTTCTGCTTTGTATTATTGCATAGGCTTAGAAGTCTAATTGTCTGGGTTCAAGTGCTGGCTTTTCCACTTACAGTTGTGTGGTTTTGGTCAAGTTTTACTTCTAGTATCCTCATTGTTTCATCTGTGATTTGGATGTTAGAAGTACTCATCTCATGGCATTTAGGAGAACATTTTTGCAAACAGTAAGCATTCAACAGTGTTAATTGCTTTTGTTGCTACTCTTCATTTTATGTCCGTCTCCAACAATCTCCTGAAAAATGTTAGGTGCAAGATGGCTGCTGATAAAAGTCTTCTGCCCTCTAGTGGTCACTAGGATGGAGATGGAGGCATTTTAGAATGTAATTTCTAGAACCAGAATGTCATTTTGGTATTCTTATACTTCTCCATTCAGTTCAGTAAAACAAGTCCATCTCCCTATCATTCATTAAAAAGTAAACAAACAACAACTAATGAATCAACCAGACAAACCAACAAACAAACACAAAGTTTATTGAACATCTACTAATATTGAGCTCTGGGCTGAAAAAAAAAGGAAAAGAAATCCTTATCCTCAAGGAGTTTTTGATCTGGGGCCACAACTTTCAGTTAACAAAGAATTGTCAAGAAAACAAACGAGAACAACAGAAACAATTCTGCCCTGTCAGTGTTTTTAATGTAGATGAACCAATTTAGAATTGATTAATGAACACTTTTCTATGCATACCCTTTCCCATGTTGTATGTAAATATCCATATGTTTGTTCTTTGGAAAGACTGGAATAGACACCTCCTGTGACAATGATTTGTGAACCTGTCTTGGGAGAATAATGTATTTACTATTATTACACTTTTGTTTGTTCAGAAAACAAATATTCAGAGTGCCTGCAGTGCTAGATACTGAGTGAACAGGAGTGAACAAGGAATAAAATAAAACCTCACATCTCCTACAGATTACAGGCATAGCTGGCTTGCCATAGCAGAGGTTCTCAACCTGTGGGTCGTGACCCCTTTGGGGGTTGAACGACCCTTTCACAGGGGTTGCCTATGACCATCAGAAAACACATATTTCCGATGGTCTTAAGAACCGAGACACCGCTCCTCTATCCGTTTACAGGCGGGTCCGCCCACAGGCAGATATGTCCACATTCTATGTACCTGGCATGATGAGATCATCGCGCCAATCCCATCACACACTCCCGTACAAATACAGGTGTATGTGACAGGATTGGTGCCATAATGTACGTATGCGGACTAGTCACACATGTGTAGAGAGAAGCTACCAATAATTTTATGGTTGGGGGTCACAACATGAGGAACTGTATTAAAGGCTCGCGACATTAAGAAGGTTGAGAACCAC
This sequence comes from Lyroderma lyra, assembly GCA_004026885.1. Lineage (NCBI taxonomy): Eukaryota > Metazoa > Chordata > Mammalia > Chiroptera > Megadermatidae > Lyroderma > Lyroderma lyra. The sequence goes on from PVJL010004943.1 coordinate 17,022, forward strand.
TGCCATAGGGGTTCGAATCCTGTTTCTCCTCCTTTCTAGAGGTATGACTTTGGGCAAGTTACTTGAACCTCTTTCTACCTTAGTTCCCTCATCTATAAAATGGGGATAATAATCACATAGGGTTGTTGCAAAGATCAAATGACTTGTACTCCTAATATTATCATTACTCCTCTTCTGTGCTCAGTGAATAATCCTGTATCTCTCATACTTAATTCCCCACTGTAGAACTTCTTTCTGAAACTGGTCATCAAATCCCCAGAGTGACATCTTGAAGAGGCAATGAGGTCCTGGTACCTTTGTCCCCTCTGTAGACCCCACCGCTACTCCTCCCCATACAAAGTAGAGCCGACCTTTGTCTGAACTGTTAAATATAGACGGGGGTGCTTGTTGCTCCCAGAGAACAACAGCTTTTTTATTTCTAACTCTCTGTTGCTCACTCTTCTCTACTGGTAGATGCCTCTTTCTTAACACTCCTGCTATGGTCCTGATTGCCTGTTTCGTCACGGAGACTGCAGTTAGCACTGTTTCTTATCCCTCCTGTCATCTAGCTATCATTCATTGCCTCTATTACTTTTCCCAGGCTTCTTGCTCTTCTAGATCTTCTCTGCCAATCAGAGAACACTCCCTCATCTCAAGCAGGGGTGCCTAATCAATCATTTGAAGTACGTTGGGTGGGATCTTCTGTAGTCCAGTTCTTTTGACGTAATTCCTGGGAAATGCTAAGTATACAATAGGCAGTTGCTACGTGGGGTAGGTTCCTCTATCATACCCTACCCTACTACCCGTTTCCTCATCCGAATCTTTCTGGAGGCCTTGATGCTGAGCAATGTAGATATTTATGTATTTGTGGAATACTACTTTTCAGGAGCCTAGCAAAAACTTTCTTTCTCTAACTTAACATTAAAACGTAACCAATCACTTGGTGCTTCCTGACTCCCTTTAAGGCTTCTCTATAATAATGAGTTATGCAAGCTGGGGAGTACATTTTACAGGCTTTTCATAAGAAATGATGCTCTGCTTCCCGAATGTACCAGAGCATTAATGCTAGCCTCATCTGTGGTAGCAGTAGGCAGCTTTTTAGAGTGGTGTAAATAGTCCATTGGGATGACTGTAAATAATTATTATGTACTTGAAATTCCATGGGTGAAATAGTACTATATTTCTTGAAAACCCCTTAGATTTCTCCTAAATTACTTTTTTCAAGACAGTAAAATGATATAGTCCCAAGCTGAAAATGAAAGACAATTATTTCACCTCTTAAAGACCAAAACAACTTTACTCACATTCCACATAAGGGATGGAGGGAAAAGAAACAATTTTCAAGGTTTCTGGAAATTGTTATTTTCCTGTTGATGGTTATTTTCATTAGCAAAGAGAGTTTTGGAAATAGTTATGAGATTTTCCTGAAACCAAACACTGCAGAGTAAGTGCATTTCAATTATATTTGGTCATAGGCATTGAAAATAAAGTTAATTTCTCCTTTCTCATATAAAGTTTCATTTTGATTATAGTGAGCTGACATGGACTGTTCAGGGCTAGAGGAAAGACAGAAGAATCATAACATACATTGAAATCACCGGAACATGCAGTCATAAAAGCAAAGCTCTTCCCAGCCAGGGAGCTACCCACGTACCAAAAAGAAAAAAAAAAAAAAAAAAAAAAAAGCAAAGCTCATCGAAGCTTTGTATTTGTATAAGTGCCTTTAACTTTTTTATAATGTTGTGTTTTAAACATTTTTTGGTAAGTTTTTTCCATTAACATCTATTTAATAGTACATGTAGAGTCTGTGAATATTGTGTGTGGGGTGAGCATTTGACTTTGAATCGGTCATGTCCTTTCCGGAAAGTGATGGCTCATTCCAATAAGGATAAGTAAGAAGTACAAAGAAAGGGACAACTCACGGAACTCTCAGCGAGGTGTAGGTAAACAGGGGAGAGTGCAGTACCATTGGGGCTTGTAGTAGTGGAGCTGTGAACAATCTTATGTCCAAAGAAAAAAGCAAAGGACGAAGTTACTAGAACTGGAAGGAGCCAGTCTTGTACAGAAAGTTACTGTAAGTGAAACAGTGGCCTCATTGGGGACCTAACCAGCCTACGTTACCCCTCAAGGAAGAGACCGGGACACAAATACCCTGGTATGTCTTTCTCTCTCCTTCCAATTTTATGTTTGAGAATGTTATTTGGAACCAACCAGAAATCAGGAGCATGTGAGCTCTTTGATAGAGTTTGTACAGGTCTCATGGAACAGAAAACTGGGAAAAGAAGGGTGGGAGGGTAGAGCTGGGAGGAGAAATGAAAGATATCTGGCATATTCCATCCTTTTATTTTCTGTCAGCCTTCACTCTTGATGTTCATTTGGGTGAAAAATGCATGCTCCTAGCACAGGGAGCTCACGAAGTCCCATCCACTACCGTATCATCCTGGTGTGACGTCAATTCAGTAATATTGCAACCTGAAACGAAAATGTTGGCCACCACCAGGGCTCTTCATAGAAAGTATTGGGAAGGGAGAAAGAGAGAAAAGATGAAATTAAGGAACATAAATTTATTTTATAGTTGTTCCACACTTCTATAGCTGGTCAAAAAGCCCAAGGTGGGCGTTGTAGCTGCCTCTTTCTAGTATACGTTCTGCATTTTCCTTGCTGTCTGTCATTACCTTGACTGGCTAAGTCCTTTTCCATTTGGGGTGACTCAGTTCTCCATTCCTGCAAGATCTGAGTCCTTGCTGATCATGTCTTTGGGTTGTTGACGTTTGTCCTTCTCCATGACTATTGGGAAGGGAGTACTAAGAAGTGCTCCACTGAATTCCCTGAGTTCCAAGCATTATTCTTGTCCTTACTCAGTAGAGAAACTCAGGTCTTTGTGATCACTGGGTGTCATTATCTTAGCCAGAATAATGACTTCATCTCTACTAGTAGCTTAGGGATATAAAGAGCCCTAATTTCCAAAGGTTAGTCTCCACTTCCAATGAATCAGAAAATGAACGTATATCCTGGTGAAAGAATCACTCCCTTGGACATCAAACCTTCAAAACCACCAAGTTTAAGGTCTTGGGGGATAGGAAGCAAGAATTCTTTAAGTGGACAGTAGGGATAAACATGAGATGGGCCACTCTCACCTCTACCCCCTGGTTCCTAGGTCTTGCATCCTCGATAGCAGTGATAAGCCCTGCGTACTTGGCTGCTGGTGTAAGGCATAGATCCACTTCTGATGGGCAGAGCTCCAGCCCTCTTAGGGTATGATCTTTGGCTTGCACCCTGGCTGAGCCCTCAGCAGGGTATTCTACCAATCCTATCAAACTGTTTGCTTTTATGAGGGGGCAAGTGACATAACTTGTGAATTCTAAGGATTAAGCCCATTGTCTCACTACCTTTGCCGAGAAATGGTTTGGAGTCAATTTACACAGGTTACCTTGGCTACATGTCAGGCATGCCATAAATCCACGAATGATGGAGCTAGCAGAAACACTGAAAGCAGGGGAGGCGTATTATGTGTGTCTATCTTTGTGAGTTCAAAGAGCACCCCCTTACGATGGAAGGGATCCAATGTCACCATCCTGCTGCTACATATGGCCAGGTGGGTCTCCCATTAGGCAGTGGTGCCTTTTTGGGGGCTCCACATCAACCATGGCTTTTTATCACGTTTGACTTCTTCAGTGCTGTTAAGCCAGGATCACCTTTGGTACAGGAAAAGAAGGCTGAACTGGTGAGTAGCCTCCATCCTCACTACTGTGGTCCCTTTGTATATGGGTCCATTAAGCAAACATTGGCATGGTCAGTGAAAGCTATCAGGTGACATTTATAGTGAGGTCTTCTTGTTGGCTTTATTAGTGACACTATCTTCTATGATCGCGTCTATGAGATTTAATGAAATAGAATTATCTTCACACTCAGTGCCCTTTATGAGAAAGTACAGCTATATATTTCTTTCCAGATCTCTTTGCTATCAATTTGCAGTATTTTTTTTTTTTTTGTTGTTGTTGTTGTCGTCATTGTTCTGTTTTGTTTTTTTAAGTCTTTGACTATCTTGCCAAATTTTAGCACCCACCCATGAACTAGTGTAGATTTATATTTCAGGTCATTTCTTCTACATGAAGTTTAACACTGTACTCAAAAGTTCTGCCCATTTGGAGGATTTCCATTTATCAATATATTTCAAGGACTGTGAATAAGAATGTGTAGGTGGCTGGTGCTGACACACTTACAGATCTATCAATAATTGGCTGTAGGTGTAGCGAGGGGCCTAGAAGGACCGACAGCAAGGTGAGAAGGTGGAGAGTCAAGCTCCAAGGGCAGGTGAAAGCTAAGCTATTTCTCACAGGCTTGAAGTTTGAACCCTTGATGTTCCTGTCTGGACTATGAATTTCAGCAAGATAGAGATTCTTTTATTTATATTTGGGCAAGTCATTTATATTCTTCTGTTGTCATTTTCCTCATCTCTAAAATTAGGATACCAGTAGGTGTTCTGTTTCCCTCACGAGGATGTTGTAAAGGTTAAAAGGAAATGAAGACATTAACATAGAGAAGTGCTTTGTAAACCTTGAAGTGTCGCCTTATCAAGATACTACTTCACATCTTTAAGATCCCTTCCCTCTCATACCCAGTCAACTATGTGATTTGTATAAACTTATTAACTCAGATTTCATACTTTTCACAGTGGGTTTTACTTTCTAGCTAATTAGTCCCTTGACTCTTTCATACACCTTAAACTTCAGTAGTTGAAAATTCAATTGCTTTCTTTGAGAGTATGTTTATGCCCAAGCTCAAACATTCTTCTTAAACATTTTCCTTTTTAACAAATCTTTGCTTTTCTAAAGCTATTTTTCGATTTGATTTTCTCTCTTTTTTTTTCTCTAATAATCTTGATCAGTATGCTCCCAAATACGTTCAGGGTTTCTACACGCGTAACCTTTCGTCTTGCACACTTTTCTCTTAGGCAGCTTTAGTTGTCTTTCTCATAATAATACTGTGTTCATCTGTATTTTGCTAGATAAAATGGTCTATGTGATACAGTAATTATCATTTATGAAGCACTTAACAGTTTATAAATATCTTTTAATCACCATACGAAGTTGGTGATCTACGAAGTTGGTAGTATTAAGAAATCTGAACTCAGATTCCAAGTAACTTTTTTTAAGATCTTTATTTTTTTCAGAGCAATTTTATGTTCCCCACAAAATCGAGAAAGCTTTTGAACTTTCAGCTTCGTTCCAAGTGAAGTAAAAAAGAACTCTGTGAATGTTTGCCTACTTCTGTTTGTTCCAAAGTTATTAAAATGTATTACTGTTAACCTACCCAACAGTGCCATTTGAGATTTGAGCTTATAGAGCTAAAAAGGAGGCATGATAAAGAGAGTCAATAATATCTGTACTTAGAGGTAAGATTTTCATGCCTGATATATTAATTTAATTTCTTTCTTATAATTAAAGGAGTTTGTATACAGAGTTTGTATACAGTGTGTAATATCAGGTATTCAAGACTTGGTCTTATAATCTTTTTCCTAAACCATCACAGGTAAATAAATTATAAATATATGATTAGGTAAACCAACAGAAGATAAAAACAACTGTTCTTATTAAGTGTATCTTTGCAGTACGTTTTTGCAAAGTCAAGGTCTCTTCCTCTATGTTTGTTCTAATGTCTACCTTTGTTTCTCTGTCGGCAGTAATTGCTTCCTGCTCTAGGGCATTTCTTACAACCCATTTGACATGTGCTAAATCATGTTTGTTTATTATATTGTGCATTTAAGATTTATCAATGGTTAAATTAATTAAGCAAGGAGGCCTTTAGACTAGAGGTGGCTCTAATACCATGGACTTTCACATAAGCAAACCCAAATCTAAGCCTGTAAATGCTTCAAGGGTACAAAATCGAAACCTAATGGCAATCAGTTACAACCAACGGGGCTTTAAGCTAGAGCCTGTTCTCTATAAAAGTCGATTCCTGAGTTCCTATCAGTGGAGTGTTCTTAACCACTTCCTGCTTGACACTGCGGTATTTGAATCCACTTTTGCTCAAATTCTTATGATTTCAATTTGCTTCAGTTTATCTTTTAACACTATAAAGTAAAAGACCACATTTTAAGACCAGATGGAATTCTTTCCTGATGAGATTTGCTTTTTAAAATGAAATGAGATTAAACACATATTGCCAGTGTTTAGAAGAGTTTTTTTGAGAGGAGTGGGTGTTCTCCTTGTGAATTTTCTCTAGATCCTATTACAAACAAGAAGTGCGCCCCCTCCAGCCATAAGTCTGGACTAAAATGTTTACTAAAAAAAGCTCACTTCCTTCCGTCCTAGCCCTGGGTAAGTTCACTAACCTTTCTGTGCTTAGTTCCCTCAACTATAAAATGATGATGATAGTAGTACTAACATATAGAATTGTTCTAAAGGAATGAAGTAGCTAAGTGCTTGGAAGAGTGCGGGGTACATAGTAATGCTATATGCCTTTGCTATGGCTATTTTCACTGCTATTGTGACTACTACTACTACTAAATGAGTTCAGCTGTGTCTACAAACAAAAAACACCCCCACAGATGAAGATTTGCCACTAATGAACTGTGAAAAGATATATTGCAAGATCTAAAGTCAATTCTGAAAGAATAGTCCTAAAAGTGTTTTGAGTAATGAAGCAATGTTGGGGTAAATGTAAAATCTCTCAGATGATGGCTCTGAAGGAAGTCTCTCTCAGCCAGACGTACATACAGTACATATTTTTTAAAACTCAGTCATGTACTCTACATCTTGTTTCTCTAAGGTAAATACACCTTTTGAAGCTAGAAGCTACATTTTCCACTTCCATGCACTCCCACAACATCCAGCATGTTACTGTACAAACTGCAGATATTCAATAACTGTGTTGATTAGCTGTTAAGGCAAAGTCGAGGGGAGGAGAATTAGGAATAAAATGTTCTCTAGTTAATTGCAAATTGCTTCCCTACTTAAAAATAAATTTGCATTTTAGTATCTTTTTCTACAGTTTTTGGAAAATGCTTTAGGTGGCATTTGTCTTTTGATTTTGTGCAATTTTGTAAATTTTATGAACATTTCAATTCTTACAAAGGTCCTTTGTAAGATTGTCTATTTTTTTTTTTATTATTTCAAAATGGAAAGAAAGAAGTGTTAGCGTAAAGTTAAAGGCAAACCTGTTCTAATCACATTTCATGAAATTTGTTAAGAGAATAATTGAAATTAGAGCTGGTAGGGACCATGCTGTTATAGCCTAAATAACCAGCTTAGTACCTGGAACACCCTGGAAACTTACTAAATCATTGAAAAATAAGTGAATCATTTAGTACATTCTCTACACTTTACAGTTGACAAAACTGAGACCCAGGTAACTTGCTCATAGTCACATGACACCATAGGAGGGACAAGAATAAGTGTTCTTTGATGTCATCATGCTTTAGATGTGGACACATTTAAACTGTAACATAAAATAGACTTTAAATTTAGTCTTTGAAAATCAGTTTTGTTAAAATTTTAAAGTATGTGAATAAATCAAATTCTTAGCTTAATATATCTGTTACATTTCAGGAAGGCAGTAGTTAGAATTCATTCATACAAATCCAAAGGATTGTTTTAAGGAGCAAGTGAAGTAAAGTGTCTTTTAAGTGGCTTGCCCAAGGCCTGTCAATCTATCAATGTCCTTTTCCCCTCCTGTAAGTATTTTCTTATGATTAGAGGCTCCTATCCACCATGAAAGACTTCCTGTTGGAACCATTTGTCTCCCTCAACACATAACACGTCTCCTACGTCTCTGTATTTATTAGACTGTCAAGAAAAGTTGCTTATTCTGTTGATGGATTTTCTGCTGTTTTACAGGATGGAAAAAAGGAGTCCAGCTCATGCACCTGTTTGAAGGGGCCCAAACTGTCAGAAATAGGGACAATTGCCTGGATGATAACTCTCAGTGACGCCCTCCACAATTTCATCGACGGGCTGGCGATTGGGGCCTCCTGCACCCTGTCTCTTCTCCAGGGACTCAGCACTTCCATAGCGATCCTTTGCGAGGAGTTTCCCCATGAGCTAGGTGAGGGGCTCTGCGCAGACTGTAGAGCTGCTTACTGCTTGGTCTCCGTGGAATGAGGTATTTCAGGTGACAGACACACTCTTCAAAGTCCTACGGGAGCATCAAAATGAAGAAGCCCTTGCTGGACATCGATGAATCGTCCAAAAATGGAAAACAACAACAACAGCCCCACTTCACTTGATATTTTCTTCTTTTTCTAGGGGACTTTGTGATCCTCCTCAATGCAGGAATGAGCACGCGACAGGCCTTGCTGTTCAATTTCCTCTCTGCATGCTCCTGCTACGTGGGGCTGGCTTTTGGCATTTTGGTGGGCAACAATTTTGCTCCAAATATTATATTTGCACTTGCTGGAGGCATGTTCCTCTATATTTCTCTGGCGGATATGGTAAGACATTGTAAAATTTTATCTTGTTTTAGATTAAAATTTAGAAATAAACATCTGGGTTATGATGACTAAGGGCAAAAGCAAGTCCTTTCTGTTGTAATTGAAGACATTCCTGGTCTCACAGATAACTCGTTTTTTGAGTAGTCTGTACTCATAGTAATTTGAAAGGCGTTCTTTAATCTATGATCTTATTGATAGAAGAGGAAAGAATGTATTTTTGCTGAAGTGGAGATGTTTTCCCAAGTGTTTGGCCCGTGGTGGATAAATCTTGTATTCTATTACGGTGTGTCCCTCTCGACTTTTCCTTCTCTTTTTGTGAGGATGTCACATCGAAGGATGAATAACTTGTTAAGAGTCAATAATAATATGTTATTTCAAAGTTCTAAAGAGTGAAAGCCTTTTGGATGAATCTAAAACTAGTAAATTAAAATTGGACAATATTTACTTGAATCAGTATAGGTTTGCATCCATGTTTATGTCTATGCTGTATCTATGTTTTTATTTGCCCACGTGTGTGCGCGCACACGTGCTTGGGGGAGAGAGAGAGAGAGACCATCCATGTGCATTTTCAAATGAATCATGGAGAGCTTTTTAGAGAATGAATGTGTTTAAGTGTATGCAAGTCAAGGAATATTTCCTTTGCATTTAGAACCAAAAATGTATTACAGGCATAATTTATTAATTTAATGTCCTTCATCTGCATTCTTAGCTTCAAATGATAACTCCCTAGCTCTGTTCATTGTTCTGTGCAGACCCTTATAACGGCAAGGAGTTCATCTCTTGGAACCATCATGGCATTTATATTTTTCTTCACAGAGTTAGGATCTCATGCTCTATTTATGCTGTCATCGCTTCTCTTTTCTCTGATATTAGCACGTTCAGTTCACAGAGATAATTCTAATAAATGCTGTATACACTTATAGCGGTTTAGCTCTTTTCAGAATGGTTTCACAACTTTCACTCATTTATCCTTGTGACAATTTCCTTAAGTCAGGCACGTGGTTACTGTAGATTGTGGGGACCTTTTGGATCCTGGTACAATGCACCACTGCATACATAGCAAGCATTTTGGAATATTTTTTTTAAAGTGGCATTTACAGATTTCCTCATGGAGCCTTTTCAGTAGAAGTTATCTGCTGAGAAAGAGTAGATTTTAAGTACAGAATTTGGGGTTTTAATTACTTTTACTGTAATGAGATCATTATAGTCTTTAATCTTAGAATGATGCATAATGTATTTTAAAACTTTATGATGTTGGGAGGGGTAGAGCAAGCAAAAGGAAACAAATGAAAGAGAATAGGAATTAAATGCATAGTGATTTCTAAAGAAATAGTATTCATTCAGCTACTATGGGGCTGATATTTCTGCACCAGGCCTGGAAATACATAAGACAATTGAGACCCTGGATTGAGCAAAAGATGCACGGTCCTGCATTCATGGGGCTTTGCATCTGCAAAGAGGGGGGCTGATTTCAACAAACAAAATCACACACATGACCAAGTAATCACACATCAAGAATCCATGAAATAAAAGGGGAAGCAATATATATGATGAGATGTGATAATAAGGGTCTAACGTCAGTTAGCAGGGTCTAGCAGAAGCCTTTTTGGGAAAGTATGATTTAAACTGAAACCCGAAGGATTTAGCTCATTGACAAACTGGAGGCAGAAGAGCTCAGGTAGAAGTTCTGGTGGGTGTGAAGATCTGAAGAAGAAAAGGGGCTGGATGCATGTGAGGTCCTGAGCGAGTGGTGGGGACGGAGCAGGAGTGGGGGCATCAAGTACAGTAAAACCCTTCCCACTGGCGAAGTCTATTTCAGTCCTTGTATTCTTGCTGATGTCCAATAGGGCTAGGTGTTCCTGTTATGCTAGCTATACTAAAACATTTAAACATCTAAAATAAATGACGACCCCGCCACCCCTGCGGAAATCAGCGACTGTTTTAAGTTTCACCACCAGATGGCAGCAGTTATCTAACAATCCATCTTCCTTCCAGTTCCCAGAAATGAACGATATGCTGAGAGAAAAGGTCACCGGAAGAAAAACCGATTTCACCTTCTTCATGATTCAGAATGCTGGAATGTTAACCGGGTTCACAGCGATCCTGCTCATTACTTTGTATGCAGGGGAAATTGAACTGGAGTGAAAGGGAAGGAAAGATGATGTGGCTGATGAAGACATTTAATCAATACGAACATCTCCAAAAGGATTTTAAGCTGATCCTGTTTAGTGAAAAGATAATTTTGTTTTCAACTGTCGCTCAAGAAAACTGATCATTATTTTCAGATCTGGGAAGGAGGCTATTGTTGTTAAAAATTCTTCAAAATGTTTCAGTTCCAATCTGAAACGCTTCCTCTACAAGATCTTTGGTAAATACCCACTGTTTCCATGTTTCTTGCTTATTAAAAAATCATCACCAAGAAAGAAACATGCATTGCATAATCATTGAGACACCACGATCGGGAGGACACTATAAGCCAGGTTATGTAAGCTTCTGAACCTCTGTGGTAGGATCAAGAGTTCAAGTGGTTTCAGAGTGGTTTTCTTTCAATTAATTTGTTCTGATGCTTTCATGAGCAAGTCCATCAAAATGTGGAAGAGGATCAAGATGTATGTCACACAGACATAAAGGATTCCAAGGCCTTAATGAACCCGAGAAAGAAAGATTGCTCACGGCTGTAGCTCTTTTCTATTTCAGTTAGGCACTTACAGGATTGCTTTGAAAACCATCCAATAAGAATTATGAAATCAATAAAGTTTTGCTAGTTCTGCTAAGTTTAGACTTAGTCTAAGACTCTATCTCTAAGTGTAAACTCTACCGGATTCCATAAAAAGTCAGAAGGGCGTTGTATGACTTGCGTTGTACTTGCACCAAACAAATGGCAGAACAGTGTGTGAAGCTAGTAGCAACTCATTCTCATGCACGATGTGCTTGTTTTGTGAAGGTAAACAATATGCTGGTTTGTAGAAAGAAAGTGAATGCAATTTTAAGCAATTTTCTTTTAAAGATGAATACAATTAGTTAGCAAAGGATATTTTAAATAAGTGCAAAACAACAGCTGGGCTGCTGTATGTCAAGGACTGATTAATGGGACAATACACGTCCCATACATGATTGAGGGTCATTCAGAAAATATGTCTTTTGTGTTCAGTCTACGTTTTTCATATATTGTGTACTTAGGAACAAATTTCTGCACACCATGGTTATTTTTCTATGTTTTATAAAATATAGAGCCTGTTTATTCATTTAGCAGATGTAGAATGTTGGTCTAAAATTGAACATATTAACCCCAATTCACACTCCTAAGTATCTTTAGGAAAGATGATTTGACAGTGAGGAAAATGATTTTTAAAAGCCAATAATGATCTCGGGAATTACATTTTCCCACAGACCATAACATGATGTCACATAGCAATAATGCAGCTTTGATGAATATTTAACATCTATATGAATGTACATTTCACTTGATGCTTGACAATTAAAAAGTTATTATTTGACCAAATAGTATATACCTTTGAAACTATGTATTGTATCATTCATTATTCCTTTTAATATGTATTTTTTAAGTAACTTCCATGTATTATGGGGGAGAGAGGTAAATAGGAAATTGGTGATGTGTTTATTTCAAAGATATTAAGTGAATAAATACTATAAAGATTGATCATTGTTCATTAGAGTCAGTAAGCCTAGAATCTATTTTTATCATTCCATCTGTTTCATGTTCTATTTTAAGAAATAGTCTTTACCCTTTGAAAGCACAGATTGTATGTCTGGGTTAAGAAACTATTTACAACGTGATATTAAAACAAATTCTCATTTGGTGGAGATCACTGTATACTTGATCTGTCTGAGCACTTTGTGGTACTCTCTCCATATGTTGATCTTTTGGCCATTTTCCTCAACTCTGAGAACAGAGGCAATAGAGCATGAAGACCCAAGAAGCAAAAAGAAAATTGCTACTTTTTGGAGACTTTAGTTGCAGGTAAACGGTAGGAAATGGAAAGCCATGAATAAATTTAAATTATCCTAGGTAACTATTTGAAAAAGCATATACCAATCAGTCAACATATCTTATACCGTCACATTTATTACACCAATTGAACATTCTATAACTTTAGATTTTGAAGATGCTATGAGAAATCAAAAATGATTTCAATGTATTGGGATATATACTTTTATTTTTGCATGACGAAACTTCTAAAAATGTTTACTTGTAACTGGCATGTTTTTGAGTACTGTATTAGATCCTGTCTTAGTCTGTTCAGGTTGCTATAACAAAATCCCACAGACTTGTAAACGACAGATGCTTATTTCTCACAGTTCTGGAGAGTGGAAGTCTAGGATCAGGGAGCCAGCAGATTCAGTGTCTGGTTCGTAGATGGGGCCTTGTCCCTGTGTCCTCCCGTGGTGGGCGGGGCTGGGGCAGCAAACTCCGTGGGAACTCATTTATAAGAGCCGTAATTCTGTTCATGAAGGCTCTGCCCTAATCACCTAAGCACCTCCCAAGGTCTTCACCTTTTAATACCATCATTTTGGGTGGTTAGGATATCAACATACTGGATTGGGGAGGACAGACATTCAAACCCTGGAAGACCCCTATCCCACTGAAGAACTCTTGGCTCGCACCAGGTTACTCTCTGGCCCACAGGTCTGATCTAGCCTGGGCTCAGCTGGGTGGCTCAGTTTCAGGCTGGGGGTCTTCTAGGGTGAGCCACCGCAAAGTGATGTGGCAGAGGGCATAGATGTGCAATTCTAATTTCGGGGGAGAGCGAGGAAGTACAAAAGGACCCCTTTTACCTTAAGTAGTCTCTGCTCTATAGGCTATCTAGTACTTCATTTTACCTGGTAGAAAATATCGAATATCAATAACAAGTCCTAAGAAGCTTCCAGCTTCACCCCCTTATTCTAACTGTAATGTAATGTATCCTGATTCCTTTTTATGAGGATATTTTCTTTCCTTTACCTGTGTAAGTTATGTGTGATGTATGACTGCCACTCTGGCTCACTGCAGTGCTTAGTCAAGCCTTACTGAATTGGGCGTTTCCAAACTACCACATCTAAAGGGGTGTTTTTAACTAGGAGCTTACATTAAACAAACAAACAAACACCAAAAAAAGAATTAATGGATAAAAACCAAAACAGCACTGTGAGTTTTCCAGATAATTTGCATAGATGTTTGCTAGTTGCTGATGGCCTGGGCCAGGCGAACTTTAACTGCCAGTCTCTCCCCCCTTGCTCTGACGGGCCTCTTCCTTTGGGTCTCATCTTGGTTTTTATCAATAGGGTACCATGATTTCCAAACTCTTGGTTTATTTAAGGTCTGTTACAGTAAACGAGGTCCTCAAGCCCGTCATAAACACCTGTCCTAACGCTGCTGCCATAGCACTGTCTCACTGGCACTGCCTTCTCCCCCAGCTGCAGGTGGCAGCACCGCGGGGGATTGCGTTTCTGCTAGCTCCCTCTCTGTGCCCCACATTTTAACACTTGCAGATGACGTGCTGCAATCATTGGCGTTGCTGAGGCTGCTACAGTGGCGTGAAAATGAAACTCGTCTGTTGGATCCGGGTAAGGCCAAGAAAACGCCAGCATTCCGGGTTTTAGGGTGTGACGGTGTTTAAGAAGAGGCCGTTACATGTGTCTGAAAGGGCTGGCATGGCACTTTCATGGTCACTGGGATCCCAGCCTCTTTTGATCTGTCGTTTATGGCTTCTGACTTCAAGACGACAGTGTTTTCTAAGATGTTTGCTGGAGAGATCCAGCCTTACGGTCCCAACGCCACACAGCAGGGAGGAGGAATGTGCAGAAAACAGTTCACACCCAGCTCTTCCCTCCTCATCCAAAGGAGCTTTCTCACACGGATGAGTCACGTGGCTGCAGCGACTTGCAGGGGAAGCTGGGAAATGTTGATTTTAGCTGGGTACACTGTGCCGATAAAATCATAGCCTGGTGGCCACCTCAGGTGTAGACAGGTTTGTGTCTGGTTTCCTTGGGGGAGTTATTTTAGATGGTTCTGATGCAGCCACTTTATGGAGCTGCTTTTTTTTTTTTTTTTTTTTTTTTTACAGATTCTCATGATTTCTTTCAGGTTAATTCCTTGTCACATTGACCATTTTAATCCTGCTGACCCGCGTGGTCAGTCCTGCCTTCCCAACAGTACTGTTTGTGCATGTTTGTGCTTATTGTCTTTGTAGTGTTGCTGTCTCAGCCTGTTGTGAATACTATTTATTTATAGACTTCCTGGGTTTTTCACAGGATGGTCTGAATTTCAAGGACACAATCCAACAAACACAAAAAACCTCCACACTTTCTTTTCTATGGTCTTTGCTCTTTCTTTGACTCTTCTGATTATCAACTTCAGACCTAGAACTGTGAAACTAAGTGCTGTTAGTACACATGGGCAAGAGTAAACTTACAAAATCATCTCTCTCTCCCCCTGCCAATACAGCTCTTTAGCATACGAGGCAAAGTTGGGTCAGAAGAGTTCTTGTGATCTGGTTGTTGTAGATCATTAAAATGCTGACGACTTATGACATCAGATCTCAACATCATTTAGTTTGGATGCATTCAGCGAGCTTACCAAAGAATGATTTTAATGGGTAGGGCTTGCATGTTTTAAATTTATATAATAGTTCAAATCTTATTTCAGTACGTATGTTGTCCCACAACTGTATGGACCAATCGGTGGTAAAACCCCAGGAAGGCAGCATGCAGATAACTTATCACCAAGCTCGTTGTCACCAAAGGAGTGTGTGATCACGGGTCACGGGAAGGAAAGCTGAGGATGTAGTGTGAGGAATTACAGGGGAAAAGCTCTTAGGAAGACTTCAAATCAGAAGTGCTTCCCTCCCTCAAAAAGCTGAGGAAGATGATAAAACTCATTCCGTGGCCAGCTCCAGCGGTGGGCCCTGCGGGGCCACCAGGATGGCAGCCGGGACGGACACGGTGGGCTGACGGCAGACTCCCTCTGGGGGACAGGCTGAGAGGCCTGACCAGTGGCTCTGGAGGCTGTGTGAGGAGAGTCGTTGCTGCGTTCGGTTTGACCTTCAGTCCTAGAGTTGGTTGGGACAAAGGATACATGTGAGCTCGTGGTGGTGAGAGAGCTGGTCAGGAACAATTTTAAAATCGTGTGTAAGAGGGGTAGCTCCCATCCTGAGAACAGAGGAGGTCAGTACTGGGTGGACTTCTGGAAGACGAAGGACTGAGTCAGACCGGACACCAAGAGAACTAGAACGCACCAAGGAGAGGAGCCTCTCAGAAGCACCCTAAAACCGTTGGCGAGAGAGTGGCTAGCTTTTGAAATAATTAATTTATTTTCCCGTTACAGTTGACATACAATATTGTATTAGCTTCAGGTGTACGACGTCGTGATTGGGCACGGATATGCGTTCCAAAGAGAAACGAGGAGTTTTAAGTACCTGTCAGTCCAGAGAGCACGAAGCCGTGCTTTGACTGTACCTGTCAGGTGAGAACATTTCTCCACCTGCTTTTCCTTCCTCTCTCCAAGCACTGGACCCTGGAGGGGCCCCGGACTCACACTTAGCTAACAGGAGGAGTAAGAAATGAAGAGAAGCATTGTGCCCCAGAAGCCTTACGTTTAACTCGAGACTGAAGTAGGCTGACCAGACGTACTGTTTTAAACAGGGCAGAAGACAGCAGTGCTGTCCCGTTTCAAACGGTACGTAGGGTCATTGTAGTCTCACTGGGCTAAATCCAGGGTGTCAGGAGGCTGACCACAAGTACTGTTTGAAATGGGGCAGGGCCGTTTTTTTCTGTCCCGTTGAAAACGGTACCTCTGGTCAGCCTAGATTGAAGTACTGACTGATATACTGGACTGGACACTTCCAACAACTGACCTGAAGCTACATTTGTGTCTTGAAGTGATTGTAGGATTTTATGTTTCCCCAGCGCGTCAGAAGAGTTATTGCACCAGCCCAAGTCTCATCCAGGGCTCCCCAGTCCCTGTGCCCCAAGTAGGTGAGGCAGTAAACCAGACTTGTTTGGGGTTCACCCTGTGAGAATGGCATGTCAACAGGCTGATTTCATATGTACTTTAAAAACCAGTACTCACAGCAACCCTGTGAAGTGGGTTCTACTTTTAATAGAACCAGGCCGGAGCTGAGAGGGTGCAGAGTGGCCACATGCTCTGGGTGTGAGGTTGGGGCAGAGCGTGACCTGCACGGCTGACCCCGTGCCGCAGCTGCAAATGGCAGGAGAGTCCCTTCCTCCTGCAGGGCACCCTGGGCCCTGTCCTGAGAAAGGTCACCACGGTGCTCACTGTACAGAATTGATGCTTAAAGGAATTCTGTCTGGTCGGACAGAGCGTGTGTTAAATGGTGAACTTGGAGCTGAGAAGCAATCAATCTGTGAGTAGCACGGGGAGTACTATCGAAATGACATGACCCTATGACGATGGGACTTCTTGCATCTGCTCTGTTGGGGACATCAGCTTTTCAATTGTGCGGGAAGGATATCCACTTGCCACCCTTCCTGCTCTTTGTCCCAGAGAACCAAAGGGTTTTGCCAAAGGGGAACTTCAACAGGAGACAGGCCGGAGAGGAGAGGCTGCGCGTTTCCCGCCGGGCTTCCCATGGCTTCCCTCGGGCGGGCAGCGAGGCCCAGCTCCCCTCCCGCGAGCCTCCCCCGACGGGGCGTCCTACACAACCCACGGTGAAGGGCCGGTTTATTTTTCTTGTTTGCAATCTTTTGTAGACAGAAGGCAAAGGAATGACTAGAAAAATGAAGTAAAAATTAAATGAAGACATATGAGTAGATAATTCAAACGGTTGTTAAAATTAGATATAGATACACATTTCATTCGGTGAAATTGCTCTTGAATTTTGCAAATGCTTACTCTCGACTTCTGTACCTGCCCCCCTAACAGCACATGGATGTGGATTATTTCTGGTCATCACTCTCTGTGTCCCCTTGTCCTAGGCGTACTGACAGTTCTGCTGCTGTTGGCCCCAGGTTCTCCTGCGCATGTGTAATTGTGGTCACGTGCTGCTGAACCTGAGGGGCACGTTCTGAGAGACGCATCACAAGGCGACCTCCTTGCTGTGCAGACGGACGTCGCAGAGTTTCCTCACACAAAGCCGGACGGTGTAGCCCACGACTGTGATCTCTGTGCTGGCCTTTCCCAGAATTGGGAGCACAGTAGGTGTGAGGAATTGTGGTCTTTATAATGCAAGTGCCTGACTTACGCTCATGGGGCCGCATCCACTTCAAAGAGGTGTCCCCTGTGAAGCCGACTATGTCAGACAAACGCGTCCCAGCCTCAGGGCTAGAGAAAGACTCAGGCCCCTTCACCCCACTGAGGCGCCTGTTTTTAGAGTCTTGGTTGATTTCCACGACTGACCTTTGGAGCTCCTTGTTTTCTCTTCCCAGGCTTTGGGCTTTAAATTCTTGCTGTAATGTTTTAAATTCACCAATAAAGAGGGACCTTGTGAAACTGTAGGCCCTCACCCTCGACCTCCATAAAAGCATAACCCCAGGCCCCTGTCCACTTGCTCCCTCTGTACCCGTGGCCTTGCTGTGTGTCCTCTGGGGTGTCTTGTACGCTCCAGAGCTTGAAAGTTAAACACTTTTTATTCTTTCTTCCAAGTTTCCTAATGGTTATTGTTGAAAGGCATCCTGCAACCACAAGGACCACAAGCGTGGTAGGTCCAGCCGTAACACCGAGTTGGAAAGGGGAGTGTGTGGGACGCTCACCTGGGTTCAGGCATCTCTGTCCACAGTCTAAGGCTGCACGGAAAGGAAGCACGTCGTGCTATGACGTTACCGTGGCTGTGACACGACTAGGTGATAGGGATTTCTCAGCTCCGTTATAATCTGGTGGGACCACTGCCACACGCGTGGTCTGTTGTCGTTGTTCTGTGCGTGACTGTGGACCCTTTGGAAAGAAACAAACCCACCTCGCCACATCCTGGTTTGGTGGGCCGTTTGTTTCCAGCTGAGACTGTGACTG
Organism: Lyroderma lyra; assembly: GCA_004026885.1. Taxonomy (NCBI): domain Eukaryota; kingdom Metazoa; phylum Chordata; class Mammalia; order Chiroptera; family Megadermatidae; genus Lyroderma; species Lyroderma lyra. The sequence goes on from PVJL010004943.1 coordinate 35,399, forward strand.
GGCAGCAGAAAATGTTGATCCTGGCAGAGAAGGTGACCGACTACCAGTGTAAATCTGGGGGGGGGGAGAGTCAGACACTAAACTGGGTCAAGGGCAGTGCAGTTACGGTGCTTTGAAAGCAAACTGAACATCTGTAGGGGCTGACGCTGATGAGAAGCACGCAGGAAATTTTCCGAGGTTAACAGGAGGGAATTTTTGTCAAACTAATTTGTATGAGTAGCAAGCCAAATAGAGAAAAATATCTAGGATGTTTGGAGCGAAAGCTATGAAGTGGATTTATTACACTTCTGGCAGACAGGTGTCTTTTGAAATAGACAAAAGATTCCCGCTATCTGTGCTGCAACACTTCCTTAAACACCCCTTCTTTGAAAATAAACACCTAGATGCCGAGGTGGGGGAGAGTGGATGTGGTTTCCACAATGCTGCTGGACAACCAGGTGGTGCCTTACGAGAGTTTCCCCATGTAGATGTGGCATCTTCCTTCACTTAAAATGTGCTGTGAATGACAATGAGGCAGAGCCAAGCGAGACAGCCAGGGACTCCAGCTTGTCACCAGAGTGACGGGCTCCTCCTCGTCAAGCAGGCGCCTGTGAGTAGGCCATGTTTCTCTGTGGGGTTCATGCTGTTTGTGAGCCTTAATGTGGCTCTTGTAATTAAATGAGGGCTTGTTAACAGACCAAGAAACACTGATTGTAGAAATCTTAGACACCGTTGGGAAGGTATTTCATATGCATCTTCCTCGCTTTCTTCATTTTTTGTTGGAAGCATTTTATGGAAGGACATGTGAGAAGAATCAACTGCCCTGTCACATTGAAGCCTTGGTGTTTTAAGGTGAAAAAAGTTTCAAGTATTTTAGAATAGTGAGTATTAGAGAAAACATTGGGTAAGATAGGGGTTGGGTGGCTCTGTAACTTTGCAGTGACAAAAACTGATGAACATGATATTAAAATCATGGCCAACACAGTTGGAGCAACAACGGGCATCTGTTAATTTTTCCCGCTTGTCTTGACTCTGCCCTTCTCATAACAGCTCCACTCTTCCTCTTAGAACCTGGCTGCTCCCACCTCCAGGGGCTCTGCAGGGCCTGTCGGCCACTGCCCCTTCCCCGCCCCTGTGCCACCGCTGGGCGAGCCACGCAGGCTGGGCCAGTCTCCATCTTGCCACAGAGCTTCCCACGTTGGAGATGAAGAGCCAGAGCATGTGACTCCAGTGCAGCTGGTGGTCACATTCCCGACAGGAGGAGAAGTAGATGACAAGACTGGAGGCAGGGTGAGGAGAGCCTGAGTCAGTTGCCAGTGGTTCTAGTCTCTGATGTCCTCAGTATGGTCTGATTCTTCCACAATTCCTTCCAGTTTGAGTCATCCAAGTTTTTCTAAGGCCTCCATGAGTCCTTTCTTCTTTTGCTTTAGGTCAGGGGTGTCCAACCTTTTGGCTTCCCTGGGCCACATTGAAAGAAGAATGGTCTTAGACCACATATAGAATACACTAACACTAACGATAGCTGATGAGCTACAAAAAACAAAATTCAAAAAACAAAACAACAAAAAAACCAAGGAGTTGCAAAAAAAATCTCACAATGTTTTAAGAATTGGTGTTGGGCTGCATTCAAAGCCTTCCTGGGCCGCAGGTTGAACATGTTTGTTCTGGATCATGTCAATTGAGTGTCTGTTAGTTGCGGTAAAGACTTTCTAACTAATACAGCAGTTATGTATTGATACACTTATTTCAAACACAATTTCTAGCTCTTGAATTTAGCACAGTCCCTAAGTACTGTTTAGATCTCCCATGGGCAAGCTTTGGGCTCACCTGCTATTCTGGCCATGATATAGCACAATCTCCACTATGTCCCACTAATGGTGAACAAACATCTTTCAAAACTTGCAGATACTCTCCAATTCATTCTTACTTCACTTTGGAATACAGAAGCGCTGTGGATATTGGAATTTTTTTGTTTAGCTCTGTTAGTACATCAGATGTGATGGTTGTTCCTCGGGGTGACTGACAGAGAGGGTAACATTTAATGCCACTGAAATGCTTTGGAGCTAAGGGGCCCCAGTCTGTACCCTAACCAACCTGCGATTCAGAACAGATAATGGTGCTGAGATGATATTCTATGTATAGAATCATGATTTTTAGTAGCAGAAGCAGGATAACAGAGGGAGTAACTTATGTTCCTTGACAAACCATGGAAAATCAGACTTTTTTAGATAACTCCAAGGAAGATGTTTTATGTAGGATAGGAATCTAGGCCATACTTCACGCATCATGTGTTCACAGAAAAACGCAGTCTCTTAGCAACCATCACCTGGTTGTCAAGTTACTACTTGATTTTTATAGACACCTGGCTTTTTTGGGCACACATCTCACTAGTACTTAGTATAATATCCAGGTTAGTGTTGGAATAATTACATTTCACTTTCGTCCAAATGATACTTTAAAAATTAACCATGCGAACTTTACCTCTTTTTAAAAAATAAGATAAACTTTTGCAGGGAATCATTGCAAGAAATGAAAAAAAAGATCTAAGCTTGTTCCCTTGTGAATGAATGAATGAATTCATTAATTTGCTCCAAAAGACATATTCTATGTCTACTGATGCCAGGCCCAGAGGGTTCTAAGACGAATCCGACCGAGTTCATGTCTGCCCTCAGGAGGGACATGGGGACACAGTCCTGTAAAAACTAATGGTACCACTATCCTGGGCACTATGATAGGGTACCCAGGCAGTCAGACAGACACACAGACAGATGTAGCCAAACAGCAATGAGGACAAGTGGGAAAATTCTCCTTAGGTGGGAGTGAGAGTCAGTCAAGCAATAGTTCACGGAGGAGGTAGTGTCCGACTATTTGACTAAATACTGTTTAATTCCCTTTCCTCCCTCCTGTGGCTGGAACCCAGAACTTCACTCTGTTACTTAACTTGAGATGAAACAGCGTGCAAGTCACAATAGCAAATGACACCTTTGGTATCACCAGAACGATACGTTTGGGATCATGACATTGGTATCATTTATACTGTATCTGTTTGATGGAAATCCATTGATACCAAATGTATACCTTTTAGTATCATTTACACTTCAGAGTGCAAATATATTTGAGGTGAGGTGTTCCAGATAATATGATTACTACTAATGCTACAACAGGACAGAAAATGTAAACAACTAAATTAACTGAAAAAAGGCAACTCAGTGGTATGCACTCTATTATTCCAATTTTTGTTTATAGATGTGTATATTTATAATATATACAGGTAGGAAATATATTTTCTAATGCATTAACAGGGGCTATCTCTGTGGAATTAGGAATTGTTTGAAACTGTTTCTGTGCAAAGTATTAATTTTTTTCCATTTCCTTCAATAAACAGATTTTCAAAAACACGTTTCTTGAAGGAAATTCAATAAATACATCATTCACATTTGTTTTTAATATTTCAATTTCATCAGTGAAAATTTATTTTTATAAAAGCTAACATATACATTCAGAAAAAAAGGAGAAACCTAACAATTTAGAGGACTGAAAGATTTAGGGAGCATAGACACTGACTTGTGTAATATCTGCTACTTACCTCTCCATTGTCTGTCCATCAAGGTGGTGATTGCATTCTCTGGAGCATTTCACCTGCAAATCACGGCAGTGCCAACCTCGTCACCAGCGATTGGTTAGGGGTAGGTGTGTAACCCAACTCTGACCACTGAGACAAGCCAGTGTGTGTACTGAGGAGTTTCTTAAAAGGAGTGAGGAAGAGATACCCTCTACTTGCTTAGGATATTGTGTCTAGATGTGATGTGTGGAGCAGCTGTTTTCCTACTATTATGGGTGAAATTCTGTCTTCCCCTAAAGATATGTTCGAGTCCTAACCCCCAGTACTTCAAAATATTCCCTTGTTTGGAAATTGGGTCATTGCTGATGTAATTAGTTCTAGAGATCAGCTGTAGAACATTGACCATATAGTTAACAATATTATATTGTGCACTTAAATTTTTGTTAAGAGGATAGATCTTATGTTAACTGTCCTTACCACAGTAAAATAAAAATAAACTTAAAAATAGCCCAAGAAGAAAAGAAGGATAAACTATTTTTTTCTCTAAAGAGATTTCCTGCTACTGTGAAAACCAGAAGGCAGATGCCATCTAACTTGTCGTCACGGGGAGTCAAACCCAGTTACGGTGATTAGGTCACCGCGCTTTACGGAGCAGCCCAGACGGACACTCCGTGTTCTTTACTTCCCGGTGCTTTAGGGAGTGCCTGGCCGTTCCAAGGTAGAAGGGAAAGAAGCACTTTCAGGCCAGTGTTCTGGCTCCTCACTTTGTGGAGTTGGCTTTGGGCCTGGAGTCTCCAGGACTGAGCACAGTAGCTGTTGCCATGCTCCGTTTTGGTGCGAAGAAGGTTGGGATGCAGGATGTAATCTTCAAAAGGAAGATGCTTAAGGCCAGGAGGCCCGGGAAGTCAAGGAAGGTGCTTTCCTAGGCGTTCAGGTGGGCAGAGCACGTGAATGCCGGCCTCGTGCAACTCCGGTGCCTCCCAGCCAGATGCCAGGGTTGGCTGTCCCCTCCGGGGCCGGGACACTACTGACCCTCTGCCTTTTGCCAACATGCTTAAGATCCCTATGACTTCCTCACCTCCTGTGTGTCTTTAAGCTGCTAAACGAACTCCTAGCTCCACAGGGGAAGAGGGTGTAGATGTGGGGGAAGAAGGTAAGTCTTTTCAACTGAAAGACAATACTGACGAGGTAGCCCATCGCAGAAAAGGACTTATTTTGGGGAAATGACAAAGAGAACGGACGAAGAGGTCCACAACCCAGCACGTGCATGTGCAGACCCAGCAAGCCACGTGCACACCCTGGCCTCTGTTCTAGGATGGTAAGGACTCGTGTGTAATGGATACAAGCAGCACAGTTCTATGAAGAGGAAGTCAGGGCTACAGGGTTCCACTAGGTGGGCCCCCGACTGTCCGTGAGCCCGGCTCCTCCCGCACACCTCCCAGCCTGAGCAGTTTGCTTAAAGTCCTGGTTCGTCGTCATCACTCTTTATACTCACAGAAGTGATCCCGCCCCCCATATTTAAGTGGCATTTCTAATTATTGCCCATTTTGCTTCCACTTGTATTGTGGGTCACGGGCTTGAACGGTCTTTCCCGACAACTCTGAAATACTTCCCCTGGGGCGGTGGTGGATGGACATTCAGGAAGAGGGTAATCGGAGAGGATGCTTTTCTGTTGATGGATGAAGAAGGGGGAGTATCTTTTTTGAAAACGTTGTTTATCAGAGCTGCTATGAATGCTTTGTGAGGTATCCTTACAGAACTTGCAAAAGGAAGAAAACTTCCTTAAGGACTCAGAGAGTGCAAAAGAAACTAGATCATCCTTCAACCTGGTTTTAAAATATAGAGCTTGCCACTGCTATTTCAAGATCAGTATAAAAATAGGTGCTACTGAGCAGAGAACATTTTATTAAATATAATACTTTTATTTGTTTCAGTGCTGATCGATTGTCAATCAGTAAGTATTAGGCAATAAGTGCTTCGCTTTTAAATTGTCATATTATTTCTTTCATTTACTGCTTATAGTGTCATTTGCTAAGAAGCACTTCTGTTAAAAGTAATTTTCCTTTTGAAATGTCTCCTATGTATGTAATTATAAAAATAAGTTTCTGGACTAACTCTAGAAATATTTTCTTATTAAAATTTTACTGTAAACTTATTTCAGGTTCTTAAACTTTTAGATATGATCTTATATCACCAGAAATATTTCTCTAGGGCTGTTCTTATTTATTAAGTTTTCGTTATTTAGTTTTTTTTTTTTAAATGTAGAGATAACAGATGTGTTGAAGGGGAAAAGACTGTGGAATCAGAGAGACCAGACTTGCAATCTTACCTCTGATACCTGCTTGCTCTGTGAATTTGGTTATGTGTGCCTTTCTGAACCCCCGTTTTCTTATCGGTAAAACAAGGATAATAATTGCTATCTCACAGGGTTAGATGTGACCGTCTATGAAACATGTCTGGTGAGCAGAGATACGCAACTTATTTCACAAGCCCCTGTATTCTCTGAATAACACTTAGTGAAAGGCTTCTACTTCGTGATAAGAAGGTCACAGAGATATTATTTACAAATGTCCTAATTGAACGTATGATTCCACTATGCATTAGACTCGCTTTCTTTGAAAGTATATGAAGGCTGTCTGGAAAGAATCCAGCCATGTAATACGAAAAATAGAGACAATTACAGTTGGATTTTTTTTTTCCAGACAGCCCTGATAGATGTATAGCAGGAATATTGCTAATATTACTCTAGAGCAGCGGTTCTCAGCCTGTGGGTCACGACCCCTTTGGGGGTCGAACGACCCTTTCACAGGGGTCGCCTATGACCATCGGAAAACACATATCAGATATTTACATATGATTCATAACAGCAGCAACATTACAGTTATGAAGTAGCAACGAAAATCATTTTATGGGGGTCACCACAACATGAGGAACTGTATTACATGAGGGTCACGGCCTTAGGAAGGTGGAGGACCGCTGGCCTAGAAGATAAGTACGTAAATGCTGTTTTCACTTAGAATGTTGGTCTTTGGTGACAGGTACCAAAGCTCAATGAAATTCCTGCCTGGATTCAGATGAATTCATCAAATGACTTAATAGTCATCTTGACTTTGACTGACAGAGACTTCGCTTTCATTTTAGTTCTTCTTTGGTGATTTCCCATTTCTTTGTAGTCTGTGGTGGTTTTCAGATACACATAACTCGAATGCTACCATGTTTTTCCTTTCTTATATTGCCTCTGGTGAAGGAAATATGATTCAATATTGCAATAATAATAACAATAATATAACTCTTTATACTGACCACAGTTTCTCTTTATCCATTTTATTTTCACATTAACTCTGCATAGTAAGTACATAGACAAAGACTATTCAGATGAGGAAACTACATCCCAAAGAAATAGTGATTTGTCTGAAATTATAAGCAGGATCTGGGATTCAGTGTTAATGTTACCTTTGTGACTTATTTTTACTGTGTAAAGTACAGTTTGTTCTTAAACTTCTGTGAATCCTGGAATTCCTTGAATCTCTGATGAACGTGATGGTGGCTCTCCCCATATACAGCAGAAATAAATATATGCAAAAAACACTGTCCTCACACCTCTCCCCTCCCCAACCTACCTAATTAGGTGAGCCTCTAGTTCTAACAGTCCTGCTTATGGATCATGTTGCAATGCACCTGCAAGGCTGCCTGGTTTTGCTGGTTGACAATACCATTTACATGTAAGTGTGCGTGCCTGGGAACACCTGAGACACACACCACAGATCATTCCCCCAGGAATGCACTCTGATAGCTTTTACCGAGAGAAAGAATAAAGGTTGATTAATTCATTCAAACCATGTTTCATGAGAAATGGGTAACTTACAAAATGTTAATATCTTTTTCCAAGAAAAAACTGTTGCATTAAAAAATGTTTAGGAACTGCCGTGTGTTATAGTCATCGTGGAGATTTACTTTAGTGTATCTAAGATTGTAGAAGTCTTGAAGTAAAGCAACCTGTGTAACTCTTTGATCCAGTGTCTCTCATTATTATCAAACCACATAACCTTTTAAAAAACTATTTGGATAATTTTCATTAGCATCACCTAAAATACACTTTTGGAAGTTTATTCTACTTACACTTGGCTACTTTCATTTAATTTTTGTGATTCTCATAACATCTACCAGTTATCCTGGTACTCACTGACATTCCTGTAGTTGTGTCAGCGTTTGGAGATCCGGAACTGCTAGGTCCCTGCATGTTTCCCCTTCCTGTGGTATCACCTTCGCCTAGGCCAGATTTGAGAACCATTGCCCACTTCTGTCTAATGGTTCAACCTATTGAGATGGACGTGGAGTTACTTTTTCTGGTTTTTACTCTAAATTTTTTTGAAGGTAATAATAAATGCACCCTTTATAGCAGTTGGTTTCTTTTTCATTCTCAGCAGCTTCTGTTTCTTAAAAAAAAGAACAAAACGGTTCTATTGACTATTTCGTTGATAGTTGAAACCAGGGCTTATTCTACTACAGGCTTCTCACCTTCTATCGCTGGGCAGGTAGAGAGGCAGAAGAACGTCATGGCTGAGCAGCGCTATGGATGGCTCTGGGACCAAGAGGCCTGGGCTCAAATTCCAGGTCCAGTGTGTACTGTAGCTCCGTGAGTGGCGCAATCTGCTAAACTGCATCTGCCACATTGTGACAGTACTGACGCTGACCTCATTGGTGCCGTGGCCTTGAAGCAGTGGATACACATAATGGAATTAGAATAGAGCCCGGTTGTCCTAAGTGTTGGTTAGTACTACTGGAAGTCAATGGAATCTGGTTCTCCTGACTTGCTTATGGCTTGCTACACAGAAAGCATGCAAACATTAGCTATTATTGCCATTATTGCTGTTACTCTTTTGATAATTGTATTGATTATATTCTTATTGTCTTGATTTATCTGATTCAGAATGAGGATAACTTTGATATAAACTGATTACAGAAATTGTAATTCTAGTGCCCAGAGTTCATGTTATGGAATTGACTTGTTTCTTTCTTGATATTTAATGGCATATACCCTGCAAAGAACAGACTTTTTACTTTCTTGCTTGTTTGAAAGCATTTCCCTGCTAGACTGAACCTGAGGGTAGAAGAGCTGTGTATGTGAAAATGTGTCAAGATGTATCAAAACGAACTTCTGGAATGAAAAAGAGGCATTTAGGTTAAACCTTTTGGAAATCCACAATCATCAAGAAGGTCACAGTGAGTGGAAAAACAACCCAAACCTTATTCCTGTGTTTATTTTTTCACACCTCCTCATTTCATTCAATTTTGCCACAGAATGAAGGAATAGGTTCAGTGTAAATTTACTCTCACAGCATAAATACATGGCTGGGAAGTCAGCTCTACACTTTCTGTTTCATGCTTATTTGCTCCTTGTAAATCCTACCGTGTCTTTTTTCCTGTGGGAATAATGAAGGGCTCAGGAATTTTCAGGGTGAAATAGTCTGTATGAATCAAGATTAGTTTCCTCTGGAATAGGAAAAAATGACCAATATCAGTATAGATTTATTTGCATGGGCCATTTTCATCAATTAGAATTATAACCTTTAAAAAAGTAGACCGGTGTGATTTGAAAGCTGGGGCCTGCTGGGAACTGTCTACTGTCAACAGTGTGCAGACGAAGCCTCCTGCTTCAGGGAAGCCCAGTCCATCTCAGGAAGCAGTTTTCAGACAGTTTTTTAATAGTGGAACTAATTATTTACATGAAAATTTATTTGGAACCCATATATCAAAGGAAGGACGATAAAAATGGCTCAAGTGGGAGGACTTGCTGGCTTTGCCTTGTCCTCATTTCCCTCCGAAGACCACCTTCCTCTATGAACAACCTTACAGTAAATCTTTCAGGTGGTGTGGGCCAAGATGCAAAATTATGTAGGCACTTACATAACAGGAGAGAAGACAAATTTCCGCAACACTTTTGCCAAAATTCAAAATATAATAATGGTTATTGAGGACAAGTTTTTGTAACAGTGGTTGACTAATGAGAATCAAATTTTTAAAAAAATAACATTTTGCTTCCTTGGAGCTCAAGTGTTCAATCCCTATTGACAAATTGGTTGCAAATGTTCATCTATAAAAATAATTCTTAGCTTGTGGGATGTACAAAAATAGACAGCAGGTGAGATTTGGTCTGTGGGCCATAATTTGTTGACTCCTTCTCTAGAATAAATTTCATTTGGAAGGGAGCAATTAGGAGATTTCAATTAGCCATTACAGTGTTTTCATTTTTTAGTGACAGCAATGAAACTCCTTCTCACTGCTACTCTGTTGGCAATGTTTTCTTCTCTTTGAAGGTGAAGTTAACAAGACCCAGCATCATGGATGGTTTCAGAAAAAGAATCTCACATATTCTCAATGGGAGCCTTTTCTGGAAAAGAATTTGTCAAAATGTGTCAAAAAAGTGCACGTGCCCTTGGTTTGACTCAGTGATTTCACTTCTAGGAATTTAACCCCACGAAGACTATTCTGAAGTATTTATGTGCAAGGTTATTCATCGCAGAACTGTTTATTAGAGTGAAAATTTGGGCCCATCTCAAATGCTTACCAATAAGAGAATCAAGGATATAAATTACTGTAGAGATAAAAAAAAAGATCATTATGTAGTCATTGCAAGTTATTATACATTGTGGAGCTTTATTTATTGACATGGAAAAATTTATTTAAAAAAACCCAGCTACAGACATTATGCATACAGACATTATGATCTCATTATTGTATAAAAAATGTGAAGCATACACATAGAAAACAAAAGGAAAGACTACATGCTAAAATGTTGGCAGTACTTACCTGCGAGATAGGATGTAGATCGTTATTAGTAGAAGCATAACAAACACTAAGTATAATTTCTTGAGTGCAAAGCAACTGTAGACACTCTGGGAAATACTTTCCATACATAATCTTATTTAAGCTTTAAATCAACTCTATGAAATAGGCATTCTTATCGCCTCTAGAATAATGGGGACACTGAGGCATGGAAAAAATTTAGTAGCTTCCCCAGTTGACACAGCTAGAAATGGGGGGGTGGTGGTCTTGGATTTGTACTCAGAAGTGTCTGATTCTAGAATTTGTACTGTTATCTCACATGTCATACTGTCTCAGTTTCATCGTGCTAATTTATATTTTCAATCTCACTTTGAAGTATCAGTGGGTGTTCTTACAAAGCTGAAAATGAGATCATTGGGTGCCATCACATGAAAAACACTGAATGGTCCTGGAGATTTAACCATTTCTTGTTCCATTACTGCTAATTCTGGGAACTCCCATCATGCTGATGCTTTCTACTGAGCCAAGGGTCTTCCACGAAGACCTGAAAGGGCAGAAATGATTACTCTGGGCCACTGCAAAGGATGGGTAGTCCAGTTGCCTCCAAGTCTATAACCTAGCCAAGAAATATTGAGATGAAGGAAAATTTTTCATATGTTTAAGGTAAATTCTTTTGTTCCAAGAGACAATCTGACCCTTAGAGCTTTATAGAATGAGTGTGAGAAGTGGAAGCACTTGTCCGTTGGCAATCAAGACACTTACGCCCACTCTTCCATTATTTTCCCTCCTTGATACTACATTCCCTCGGAAGTGAATCCGAACAGTATTAGTCCAGGAGGGCTAACTTATTCAAACTAAAACCTTACAAGTTTTTCTTAATCATGTGTCTACCAAAAATAAATTATCCCCTGGATTCAAACTTTATGATTCTTTTTTGTATGTTAGGCTTCCGATGCTATAAAAATGATGGCTATTAAACTCTGACATTTTCCATTCACTGAAGAAGATGAACTCTTCCTTCCTGATAAATTGTTCTTTAAGATAATGAGTCCTGTCACCGAAGGTCTGTGATCATCTTGCCACTTTGGTTTGTGTGATTACTGATTTACAGAACACAGTGAACATGATCAATTTCTTTTCTGACCTTTTTTGTCACATCTTTTGTTCCTACCTCCTTGAAAACAGAATGATGGGTAAGCTCACCTTTCTTAGGAGTTGTGAAGAACCATAGTTTCATTTCTTGAATGCAGTTACAATGGCCAATTGTGAAATGATGCCAGATCACAGATCCTCAGATAGGGTCGAGGAAAGCTATTATAAGAGACACATGAAAAATCTCGAAACACTGTTACATTAAAAGTGATTATAAGTACAAATCTATGTATTGAATTGGGAATTTAATGGTCATTATTGACTCCGAATCATTTTGGAGCAGGCACAAATCGGGCTGCATGGTAAAGGATAAGATACAGTGAAGTATAGTAACCGGGGGCGAGGTGGAGGGGAAAGTAACTAGTATATAATGGTAGCTCTGCTTTCCTTTGAGCTCTCACTCATTCATCCATTCATTCAACACATATTTATTGAGCTATTGCCAGTGAAGACACAGAGCGTAGCAGGACAAACTCAGTCTCTGCTCTCATAGAGCCTAGATTTTCCCAGATTGGTGCTAAGTACCTTGTACATATGACTTAGAGTCTTCCATTCTTCATGAGGATGCAAACTCTCCCATCAGTCACCTACACAGACGTGTAATCATGGTGACATTGAAAATAAAAGGAAGAGAGCAGTGGAAAGAGTTAATTTTTCTAGCTGTGTAAAATTCGGATTTATATTTTAAAAATATTCCAATGTTACTGGCTCAGAACAGACGGGGAATACCACTCTGATCATTTCTACCTTGTCATAAGATTCTTGAACTGGAGTTGCAATTCTCCAGAAGTGGTGCCGAATGGTGGCAGGGTGCTGTTGACAACAGCAGGGCTACCCTTTCTGCTCAATCCTTTTCATTTGGGTGAGAAAATTTTCAATCCAGTGTATTTATTTTATTATAAAAGTAGCATTAAACAGAAGAATACTTTTCAAAGATAATGCCTTGTAATTGAGAATTAAGAAGAAATTTTGCCTTTGATACCTTTCCCACTAATGTGGACTTTTTCTTCGTCAAAGTTTTAAAAATCTTGATCTGAAATTGTACGCTCTCCTCAGTAATTTGTTCTTGATTTTTTTCCAGCTGAGTGTCAAAGTGATCGAGGCTGCGTGTCTTTTAGCAGTTCTTTTAAGTTAGTTTTGGTATGAGGAACAATTAGTCTCTGATCTCAGAGACTTTGTTCTCTTACTTTGTGCACAGTCTAAGAGGAAACAACAACGAGAAAAACTATTCTGGAGGAGAAGATGGCCACAGAAGCTCCAAAAATCATATCCTTTTATAACTTTCCTTCATACTGGAAAGGAAGTACCATTTTCCTGTATTTTAGTTTCCGGAGCTCTTTGCAGACGCCTCTTCGGGGTCATTGGCCTCGCCTCGGCCAATCCGTGCGAAGGGGAATGAAATTGCTTTGATTGGCTTTTATGTCCATCACAATTCAGCCTGAGGGTGGGGAGAGTTCTGCTTCCCCTGTGGCCGAAGGCTTCTTACAAAAGGACGGAGGCAACCTGGTTTCTGTTGGCATAAAGGAGCATGAATGACGATTGGGTAGGCGAGTTATGGCATTTGCCGAAGTTGTTTCTGGGAAGTTAACATGATCAATCTGATAAATAAATTTTTCCTCTTAGGTCCATTTAAAAATTCTTCTCACGTCGCAGTATTCTGCTTTCTCATGTTATTAGTTTGCTTTTCAAAGTCATTGTTTATAGATATAAGAAAAATATTTCCTAAAAGCAAATGACTCAAAAACAATGTTTATTGTAATGTAGTTCACTAAAGCGAATGTATTTTTAGAATTACTCTCTAACATTTCAGGACTTAGAAATGAAACTAGGGAAGGGGAAAAAGGTTTACAGTTAAATAAAAGGAAAAGAAAGTTATGACGCACAACCTTCTCTATTTCTTCAGACTGCGGTATCTGGGGCCTTGAAATTTCTGTTTCTTTTAGAGCGTCTATCAAGATAGTAGGATTATCTGAGATGAGATGAAAAAGCTGAAGAATCGTGTTTGAGCTGACTTGTGTCCCACGAAAGTGCTTTCATTGGAGCACTAACCCCCAGTGCTTCAGAATGTGACTGTATTTTGAGACAGAGCCTTTAAAGAGGTAATTAAGTTAAAATGAAGCCATTAGGGGCGGCCCTAATGGACTAGTGTCCTAACAAGGAGAAATTAGGACACAGAGAGACACCAGGAATGCCCATGCGTGGAAGAAAAACCACGTGGGGACACTGAGAAGGTGGCCATCTGCAAGCTAAGCAGAGAGGCCTCAGAGCAAGGCAAACCTGCTGACACCTTCATCCTGGACTTGTAGTTTCCAGAACTGTGAGAAAATCAGATTTTGTTATTTAAACCACCCATTCTATAGTATTTTGGTATGGATGCCTGGCAGACTAATATACATTGCAATTAATTTCACTTTTAAAAATTAAAAAAAATTTCAATTATAGTTGACATACAATATTATATTAGTTTTAGGTGTACAATATAGTAATTTGACATTTTTATAACCTCGATAAGTCTAGTACCCATCTGACACCATACATAGTTATTAGAATATTATTGACTATAATTCCACCTTTTAATGAATACCTACCAAGCGTTAGGGACTGTATTAGGAATCCTCTATGAATCCCTTACTAAAGGTTAGGAATGATCTCATTTTAGCAACTGAGAAACTGAGTCTCAGAGTGCTTAAATAACTGATAAGCAAAATAATTGGGAATCAATTCACTCTAAATACTTCCCATATACTATACAGCCTGGATAAAGTTCATTTATAATGTATTATACATTTAGTAAAAAACAAACCTTATTGAATTCTTTCCCTTGGTCAGACATGTGGGCCAAGTATGTTACATGACTTAGTGTGTTTAATCCTCATCATGACATTATGATGAATGTAGTCTTATTATTCCATATTACAGATAAGGCTCACAGGCTTCAAGTCAATTTCCCATGATCACTCAAGTACCAAATGCTAGAATCAGTACTGAAGCATGGATAATTTGACTTGAAAGCACATTTTGTTATCCATCATCTAAACTACTTTCTATTTGAATGGATCTTCAGAAGGAAAGATTTATGAATGTAAAGATTAAGTAAAAAAGACACAGAGCACCCACTGTAGGGGAGAAGTGTATATTTAATGATACATTAATTTGTGAATGGATCTTGAGATTTTTAAAAAACAAATATAAAATATTTCTTATGAAACCAGTATATGCTTAAAAACATTTATTTACTACCATAGTGCACAGACCAGTCTTTAATCAGTCAGTCAATCAAAGGATCAACAAAAGACACAGGCAGCCCTGAAATGTCGTCTTAACAGAGTGGCAAGGTAAATGCAGAGACATTGGTCTATAGTTTTCTTGTTCCGTGTTGGCCTTACCAGGCTTTGGTATTAGGGCAATGCTGGCCCTGTAGAATGAATTGGGAAGTGTTGCCTCATTTTCAATTTTCTGGAAGAGTCTGAGGAGGACAGACAGCACTACCTCTTTGAATGCTTGGTAAAATTCGTTGGTGAGACGGTCTGGTCCGGGGCTTTTGCCTTTGGGGAGGTTTCAGGTGATTGTTTCAATTTCTTATTGATTGGTCTATTTAGATTATCCAGTTCTTCTTGGTTTGGTCTAGGTAGACTATATGTTTCTAGAAACTTGTCCATTTCTTCTAGGTTGCTAAATTTGGTAGCATAAAGTCCTTCATAATATTTTCTCATGATCCTTTGTATTTCTGTGATATCAGTTGTACGCAAGGTGAATTCTACTTTTCCATAGAACGTGCTATCATTCGGGCTCTAACAACAAATAACTACACATGTGACCAAATTATGCCACAAATAGAGGCATATTCGCTTGAAAATGAACTTGTAAGATATATTAAAATGAGAAAGTATATATCCAGGTCCCATAAAGTGGGCATTGATATAATGTCCCTTCTCACTCTTAGCAATTTCAAGGCACTCTGGAGTTTCAAAAAAGTGGTGACAGGCACCTGATGTGTAACTCTGAAAAAGTTGAGGGAGAATCTTTTCTCCCTCAGTCATTCCTGGTGATAACAGGCGGTGTCTCTGAAATCACAGTGTGGCTGTAAGTCTCGATTTTCCCCCCTTAAATGCCAGCTGTACCTCTCTTACACAGCTGACTCGAGTCACTGCCCAGAAACCAATGGATGCACGAGAACTAGAGCAAGGTATGAAGCAGGTGTTAATTAGTAGCAATGAGTGAAAATGCCTGATTTGTGAAGAACTGAGAAGCAGGACTGACTGTGGAAGTTCCCGTCATGTACGTAAAATATCCTGACTTATTGAGCTATAAAATCCTTTTATTTTGGTTAATTTGAGTATGATGCCATATGGTTTTGAACTAAAATTATTTCTGCTTTGAGGAATTTTGTATCAGCCTTTGGTATAAATATCTAAGACTTCAAAAGCTCAAAATTAAGCATGATTTCCTTTGAGCAGCCTTTAATATGGTACTGGTAGGAATAAACTTAGAAAGTATGTCGGCCTGCATCATGCCATAGAGATTTTTAAGCCATAGAGTAAAGGATGAGGGTTGAAAGTGTGGGATATTTAAAAAAAAAATACCTCAGTCTCTTATAAAGTGGAAGACCAATAGATTTAGTAACTAACCCTCAAAGATTTCCATCTAGCAGGTGATAATTATGACTCAGCACTTCTAAGGGAGAACGAGAAATACTCAGACTGGTATTTGACGAGATTAAAAGGAGAAATTTTGTAAATGAATTTGCAAGACTTATTATGTGGGTTTACTCATATTTTTAAAATTTGATTGCAGATATTTAGATCACGATGGCTGACTAGTTTCACTTTACATTCATCAAGATGACCTGGTATGCTGCTGGCAGTCATATTGCATTTCCCAAGTCTATTCCTTTCATAGTTTCCTCGGCCACATAATTGTTCTCACTCTTATCTTGCTTTCTCCTCAAGCTTCCAAACTCGCTTCCCGCCCTCCCCCCCCCTTATTAATAGATGAACTTGGTTTTTTTGTTGTTGTTTCACTGAGAAAACAAAGCAAATAGCAGAGGACTTCCATAAGGTGGCACAAACACTTCTACACAGCTACATGCACCTGCAATTTGTTACTGAAGAAAAAAAATTCTGATACCTCCACGAGCCTGCTAGACTGCATGCCTTCTCATCCATTCAAAGGCCTTGCTGGGCAGGCCTTTCCTCCCGTCTTCCGTAATCAAATTGGCCTTTTCTACTTGAATATTCTCTTAGGATGCAAATATCCTTTAAATATTCATCTTTTTTTAAAAGGAAGAGGGAAAAAGCAGGAAAGAAGAAAAAAGTCACTTCTTTGGACCTCACATTTCTCTTCATTATAACCCCATTTCTCACCTCCTCTGTAGAGCTAAGGTATTGAAATGAATTTTTTATACTGGCTCTCTCCAATTCTCCCTTTCATAATTTCTCCCGAAATCAATAAATCAGAATTTTGATTCCAGAAGTACATTTAACTGCTTTAGTGCAGATCATAATTCACCTTCACATAGCTGAATCTAACGGTCAATTCCCAGTCTGCAGGTTACTGACCTCTAAGCATGTGGCATTTGATCACTCCCACCGATTTGAAATGTGTTCATCCCTTGGCTTCAAGGACACGCCACTTTTCTGTCTTTTTCGACTACCTCACTGACCACTCTTCAGTCCCTTTGATGGTTTCTACTCAGCTCTCTGATGTTTAGATGTTGAAATGCCTGTGTTTAGACATTACCTTGTATTTTCTATTTACAGCCACTCACTAGAAGTATCATCTAGTCTGCTGGCTTACTGATTTGTGCCTCTAGCCCAGATAGCTCTCCTGAACGTTAGATTCACTGATCCAACTGTCAACTTGACATTGCTACCTGGGTGTCTGACAGATGATTTAGTACTAACATGTCTTAAAACCTGCTTCTCCCAATCTTCCACACCTAGTAAAGGCAGCGCCATTTCTCTAATTTCTCAGATCAAACACCATGACTCTTTCTTGATCCCACATCTGATTCTTGCATAAATCCTTTTGGCTCTGCCTTCAACTTCTTCCCCAGAATCTCACCATTTCTCACTACCAGCACACCTTCCGGTCTAATCTTATCCAACATCGGTTCAGCTTGAAGTGCTGGAATACCTTCTACTTCTCCCTTTTTCTGTCCTTGTCTCTCCTACCATATGCTCTTGATTCAGATGCCAGAATGGTCCATTTAAACATAAATTGATGCATATAATTCCTTTGTTCAGTACTTTCCTATGGCCTCTTCCAGTCTCATTTGGAATGAATTCAAGGTCATGATGTGCGCCTCCTGTGCTGGAATTATGATGTCTCACTTCATCTTCTGCAGCACTTCCACCAGCTGGCATGGTAACTATTTTACTTAATTATATATTGTCTGTCTTCCCTCCTAGAATATAAACTCTTGATGGCAGTTCTTTTCCTTCATAACTTCAACACATAGAGCACTGTCTTTGAGTTAATATTATACAATAAAACATTCCATGCTTTGGCCAGTTTTCCATCATGCAATATCAGTAAAAATGACTCACCAGGCCTTGATTCAGTATTGCCAAACTGCAAGATGTAGCATGTAAAGAATATAGCACCCTATAAATATTTTCAAATGGGCAAATGGTAAAAATCAAAGAAAAGAAAAAAAAATAGGTCCTTAGTAAACAACTGATTATGTGAATGTATGAATAAAATTGGATAAACCTCTAAATGTAACCTGTGTAATTTTTCAGGAGGTGACTAAATAATGTAGTGATTTACAACATTAAGTTTCTGTCCTTTGACATGAGATTCTATCTTATAAAAAGTAAAGAGTACTCTTTATGCTGGTTACGTGAACATTATACCTGGTGAGGTAATATAGGGAATTCAATGAAAGGAGTCAAGCCGAGATTTCACTTTTCATTTTTAGTTTGCACCTATTTTTCCAAAATAGATTTTCGTTCCCTTTCACATCAGTGGTTTTGAAGGCTTCCCTATGTGGCTTTTTTGTTTTTTGTTTTTTCCCCCTATGGATTATCTCTATAGGTCATCTGGAGAAAAATGGAATCTGTCACACTTATAAATGATGTTTTGAATGTCAACACACATAGCAGCGTGGGGGACAGCCTGCTGAGGTTAGATGTTTTGCTATCTCGCAGGCTCTCAATGAATGGTTTCCCACCGGGGGGTGCGAAGAACCTCCTGGGGCCTCTCGCTCAGTTCAGCCGCCTTGGCTCGGTCGCAGGCTCCCCCTGCTGGAACCTCTGAGGATCGGCCCGGGGAATCTGAGCTTTAACAGGCCCCCTGGATTTTCACGCGCGGGCTCCGCGGACCTGGCTTTCAGATGCGTTTCTCTGCTCATTCAATTCAGTAGCTTTCCTAGAAATCAAGCGACAGCTTATGGTAAGAAGAAAAGTATCACAAACTGTGTCACTTCCGTGGAGACCAATTATCTTGCTAACAATTGTGTCTTGGCTGCAAACTGTCCCTTCTCCCCAGGGTGCCATCTTGCATATGTGCTGTGGCTTACAGTGGGGGGGGGGGGGGGAACAGGAAAGTCCACTCAGCTCTGCTTGATCGACATTAACCTATCACCTTTCCTAAAAGAAAAACGAGCTCTAAGGAAACATCACACAACTGTAGGTGGTTAGAATCTCAGCCCCCTTTCCCGGCCGTGTTTGCTGACTTCTCACCACCCACTCCACAAATGGATACTTTTTTTTGGCTAAGGATTTTTGTCTCCGTGCTCCTTTCTTTATGTTAAGGGAATCAAGTGATTAAAAGGGTCAGACTATAACACACTGTTACCATGGAGACGACTCAGAAGCCGCTCAGCTCCTGTGAGGTTGTTTTTCCCCCATCTCCAACCAGCTGCTATTCTATCAGAGTAGAGGATTTTTACCGAGTCGAAATATAAGACTTTGAAACCTTTCCTTTTAGCTCTAGTTTGTGTGAGAGGGGAATGCCACAAAAACACTTATTATTTTTCTGAGACAAAGTGCCAAGAATATGTCAGATTTTGGGTGGTGAAATTTCCTGTCACCATGGCATATGGTTTCTGGACTTGTAGTTACTTCATTTAAAACATTTGGTTAGTGTATTATAATCACAAATTGGGAGATATAAAATGCTTTTAATGAACTCACCTCCTGCTATGAGAGAAGGAAATTGATATGTTAGTAATTGCAAATAATTTGATAAAATTGTGTCCACCTTTTTGAGTATTTACTATATCCAGACACCCTTCTAAGTGCTTTACATGTATTATTTCATTTAATGCTTCATCGAGCTTATGAGGTGGATTCTAGCATTATCCATTTCACCGGTGAGCGAACTGAAACACATTGGGTTTAAGTACTTGTACATTCAGACTTCCAGTGATGAAACTAAGGTAGAACTAGTCACTCAGATACCACACTTGGACTATAATCACCACTTCAGAGAAGTTGCTGTGGAATCCCCTGTGTGTATTGTGACAGTGTTCTCTATAACTATAATTAAGGTGATTTTCCTGTCAGATATGAGTGTGCAAATCCCAGGCTGAACCAATAATTATTTCAGCAAGCTATAAAATATCCTAGAGTTGGGGTGCAGTTGACACACCTCAGTATCGGCACCCCAGCCTCTAGGCCCAGCTCTGATTTCACAGCACCTGTGATGGGCAGTTCTCCAGTAGTTAAGTCTCAACTAAACATAACCCACCTGGAGCCCAGTTACGGGTCTTTCTGTGTTTTACCTGGGTCTTTTCTGATGCTCTGGAAGCTTCTTATTTTGTGCATAAGAGCAGCCAGTAAGCGAGGGGCAGTTAGCATGTGCAAGGACAGCTCTCAGCCAGTGGGCTAGGGAGTAGGAACTAGCTCCATCCAACTCCTGTGGTCAGCCAGAAAATTCTAGAAAGAATTCTATATGCTTCTCAGAGGTCCTGGTAGAATCTACCCCAGGGGAAAGATGGCTTATAGTGATTTTTCCTTTGTCCTGACTTCCTGTCTCACTTACTCACTCTTCTTCCTTAGGATCAGTTCCTAAGTAAACTGCCTGCACTCTAGTCTTTGCCTCAGGTTCTGATTTCTGGGGGAACCAAACTAAGAACCAGAGCCATTACCAACATTCACAATTGTGATGTTCATGCTGTACTGCAAGTACAACCACCAGGGCGTGGTCAAGTCTCTGTAGTCCAAATGCACTTGTGTGTGGGTTTGGATCCCAGCCCTGCCTGTCACTTTTATACCTTACAACACTGTCAGCTCATCAAAAATTCTGAGTCTGAATAATCTCAAATGGAGAAAAATGGGAAAAGTGCTACCACCTTCCAGGATCGTTGTGAATTGGGTTAGAACCCTGAACCCTGACATACCAGTCTTGATGCGGCTGTGACCTTGGCCCTGGCTCCTCTCCCTATGACCAGGTGTTGGGTGATGCTAAGTTGGGAAGATGGAGGAGTGTGAGATAGTCATGAAGGTGTATATATGGCCATGAAAACTCAAAATATGCGTTCGGTCTTTTGGAAGAATAAGGTGAACTTAAATGTTGGTTAGAGATCTCTGTTCATAAAATATGGCAGATTTGTGGGACCAGGTTTTCTCAATATTCTTGTAAGGAATTTTATAAGCAGTGTCTGCTTCCCTCCACTGTCCCTAGAGGAAAAAACTATGAGTTTTTATTGCAACACATAGGGCCCTGGGGACTCTAAAAATGCCAAAAGCTTCCATTTAAATTATACCTCCATTTATTAAAATGCTTCTACATTATTAAACTTTCTGTCTCTTGTGGTTAAAGAGATGTTACAATGAATGGAAACAGAAAGCGAGTGAATATGGAATGGATCTAGAGTTGCTATGGAAACAGAAGATACAACCAATCAGTGAGGAGATAATTGTTCATTCGGGAAGTCTTCAAATTACCCCAAAGGCCATCTGACTGAATAACTGAACTGTATAACCAGAGCTGCTACTCTGTGCCCACTGAGTAACCTGAAATCCGGGTAAAGGTAAGAGAAAACTTATCTTGCACACATAGCTATACAACCTTGGAGATGACGGAAATCATCCACACTGTAGTTCCCTCCTCTGCTTTTGCAAGTAGGAAGGAAGACAGTGGGGATGGTAGCAATAATGACTTGCATGTGTATAGCTCTTCCCACATTTCTGAGGGATTTTGTGTTCATTCATTCACTTGATCCTGTAGGACAGGCAGTCTTGGCTTTACTATCCCAGAATCCCAGAGAACGCTGAGGTGCGGGGGGATTTGCTCAAGGTCATACAATTAATAAGTAATGAAAACTGAACTAGATTCCTGAACTCTTGTTTTTGTCACTTTTTCCTTTCTGCTAAGAAGTGGCCCAGAGATATACTGGAAGAGAATGAAGGACTTGGGTGTTAGTGTCTCTGGAACCTGGAGGAAATCCTGACGGTGCCCTTGGGAGCTCAGGCTAAGGGTTACGCACAAGTCCACCCCCTCTTTAGCCTGCTCTCCTCCTCTGTCCTTATCTAAACCTCAAATTACTTCTCTTCCATAGGACCTTTCTGAAGTTAACCTATGCCCCACTTACATCTTTTTTGAATTCCCACTATGTATTCTCAGCATAACCCTACGGTGCGTAACCACGTTTTGTACTATTTCACGTACGAGAATCTTGCTCTTCTATGAAGGCAAAAGGCAGAACTTGCGTTGTGGGCCCTTCATTTCTATCTGATTTCTGCCAGTATTGAAAACAAGGGATTAGTTGTATCCATTGATAGTATGATGACTTCCAACACTTCCTATGTTGGTTGTTATTGTTGTTTGCTTGATTTTGGTGTGTCTAGAATATAATATAACATTTTAGGAAATCATATTCTTTTTATGATCTCCCCCACCCGAAGTCTCAACAGAAGCAAGTAAACAAGTTGTCACCAGTACCAGAGCCCCGCTCAGCGCTGTGGCCTCACCGAGTTCCTGCGCTAACTTAGTAGATTGGGAAAACAGTTTGACTGCTGGAAGGTCCTTCCTTCTTAGAGGAATAGCTTCCAAGTTCACCCTGCAGGTGTCTCAACTCAGTGAGCCAGAAAACAAGAACGGAGGGAGGCCTGGGTGATTTCTATGGGCCAGGTTTGGGTCACATGCATTCACATTCGGTGGCCTCACCTACCTGGGACGCGGTGAGGAAGCTCGTCTGCATGTCCAGGAAGAAGAGGAGACCGAGGATTTGGGAGAGTAGCTGACAATCTATGACACCTCTCTCCTCCGTCACCCCAATAACCTGCATTGCGTAATGAATACTCAGAATCACAGTGTTAGCTGGAGATCAATAGAGAGCAAAGACAGGTGAGTTTATGAATGGTTCCTCCGTTTCCAGAGCAGTTTATCTTGGGAAGTAGCGATCACTGATCTGGTAGTCAGCCTCTCAAACTGTTTTTAGCTCAGATTAAAGGGATTGCAAGGTGTTCTTAGGGAATAAATGAACCAGGGGACAAGAATACTGGCTAGCCAAGGAGTGTTCGTAATAGTCAAGGGTTTCAGCCGGGTGCCCCATGTCTCACCACAAGTTTGTTTTGAGTGTTCGTTCCCCTGTAAAATCTCACCCACTGAGCTATCCCCCTTGTGGCAAAGACTAGCCCTGGTGACTGGCTAACAGGGAGAGGGCCCGAGAAGTCCGTGATTGACGGGGGGAGGACGAGGGCTCTTGTAGGGCTGTGGGGAAGGACATACGCTTCGAGCCTGGGAATCCTCTGGAGGGGCAGCTTGTCACATTTCCCTGAAGTCACTGGTGCGGGGAACCCCACAACTCCCCTGCGGCACCTCTTTATGAGGCTGAGGGCCACACCTCACTCTTTGCCCACCGGGTAGGGTTTGGCTTTAACCTTTCCTTCTGTCGAACAAACGAACTCCTGATAAAAGCAGCTCTTGACTGGTTTTTCCTGCTCTGTCTCCCAGGAAGGCCGTCCACTGCCTTCTGCAGACGTCATATGTATAATTTCCTTATATTAAGAAACAATAAGCTGAAAGATAAAAGTATTATCAGTATAAAAGCATCAACGCAGGTAATGCAGTAAAAAATTATAATGTAATACATGTGTGTAGAGAAATATAACAAATCCTTCATTGTAAAGTAGGGATGAAATCATTACATGTATTATTTCTTTTATATTTATAACAAGGCTATGAAGCAGATAGTATCCCTTTTTTTAAAGAAGAAAACATTAGGACAAAAAGTGTTTAATCATCTTTCCAAGGTCAAATACTTGGTGCTGTAGAAAGCATTTGAACTCAGTTTTAACTCCAAATCCTATGGATTTAATCCTTAGACCAGATTACTTCATCCTTGGAATTCCTACTTTGTCCTCCTATGTACTACTTGAAAGTATAAAATAGGAGGTGGGGTTTCTTGATCAAAATGATTGAACATGATTATCATCAAAGTAACTTCTTAAATTCATATCTGTGTATAGTATTGGATTAGATGTTAGGGAAAAAACCCTGCCTGTAGAGCTATGTCTTGAAAACACCATGTCTTAGTCTTAGTATTTTTGGTAACCTGTATGTGCCAGACTTGTGTTTTATTTGAATGTCAGGGTTCATTATTGATTGCTGAAATTTGGCTTATCCTTAAGATTCCGAGAATCTATTCTAGATTTCCTCAAAAGATAATTTCTTTCTTACTTATAATATTTTGTCACTATTTCATGTATGCAGTGGAGTTTTATTCATGACTTTGTTTCTCTCACACCAGGACTTCTGGAAGGCAGGGTCACATACTATAAATATTTTTAACTTTCATGATGCCTGTAGCGTATTACAGACATTTGGTGAAATGAGATAAAATACTTTCCTTCAGCTTGAATCTGACCCTTTTTTAGCTTTGGCTTTTAATGGAGAAAATTCTATTTCGAATTTAGGTTTTGCTTCCACCTATCCTTTTCAAGGAATTCTAGAAAACAAACACTTGAAAATAAAAATGATACATAAAAGAAGAACCTGATTGATAAGTTAATTTTTTCAGACTTTTCCAAGTTAGCTCTAAAATGTGTTATCAACTTTATTTTAGGCTTTAATAGCAAATCAGACCAGAAATTCGTTAAAACCTGAACTTCCAGGGTTCATGTTTTACTCATGTAGGAGAAACACATGGCTCTGCAGGTGTTGCATGCAGTGTTGCTAGAAGCGGAATAGTGATCGTGTCCATTCACCTATTTGCTTCTTTAAAACCATTTTAGAAAAAATCTTATCTAAATCCATTTCAAAGAACTTGAGGACAGAGCATTTTACATGTTGCAAAACAATGATGAAATTATTGATCTTTGCTATACTAGTTTGAGAAAAATTAAGAAAAAATTCTTGTACTAGAATTAAAATTAATTTTTTTTGTTCATTCATTCATTAAATTATTCTCTTTCTTTATTCTACTCGTTTTCGCTTCAAGGGAGCTTTGAATTTCTATGGTAATTTCTCTTCTAAATCGCTCAGAATCCATTTAATGCTCTAAGATCCAACTGGTTTCTTTTATATATGGATAATTTTGGTTGACTGTTTTCCACAAGTTTTTCTTTTGAAAGGGAAATTAGAATAATATTTATCACTTAATTTCATTTAAAAAAATGGTTGGATATTAGTTCTTTGTTTTGTTCTTCGGTTTCCTGTTTCATGTATTAAAATGCAAATTCATCTGATTTTTTTCTATTTTAGTCTGTTCACTTTTAAGTGTATGAAATATTCTAACAATTTAATAAAACTTGGACCCAGACAAGTATAATAAATACTAATAAAGTACCTCCATTTGGCTGCAGACTAACGGTAATATTTTAGAAAAAATTCATACTTTTTAGAGCAAAAGTAAAGCATTTTATTTAAAAACACATTTCATGTACTTCATACCAAGTATTTAGAATGTAATGACATTTCTTTTTGCCTCAAAGATGTAGTAATTTTGAATAAAACATGCATAATTCTAAAATCACTTGTATATTAGTAAAACCGAAGTGAAAGCTTCTAAGAAAACAAAAATCAAATGATGGCTATTGCACTCTAGATTATGTATTTATTGATGCAGTTTTTTTCTTTGCTTTCTTTTTATGCTTACTTCTGAGTACTTCTGAATATAGGTCATTTTATTTTGCCTTACTATTTTCAAATCATGACATTAATAGTATTTACAGAAAGAAAAATAAGTTATATTATTTCTATACCTGTGACACATAAGTTTATTTTTTTATACAAAGAAATTCTAAGCAGGTTGTACTGGGGAGAAGCACTTCCAAAACAATGGAAATAGGATCACCACAACCCATTTCTTTATATGAACAGCAAGAACACAGGTGAAAATTCTCTGCATTTATTTTTTTAGAACTCTGAAAATTAACTAAAGCCTTGCTTGATCTGAAGAGCATTTTTTCAGACATTTTTCAATTGAAACATTGTAAGGATAGTTAGCTTTGTGGATTTTTAATTAGCCCTATCCCATCCCTGCCTCCATACCTCTCTCTCTAGTTGTGAGCTTGTTGGTTATCAGCAGTTTTGGGGAATTGGCACTATGTGACCTGTCTCTCACTTGCTTAGCAGCTGCCAGGCCCGCATGAGCAGTGCGTAGCTGGGTCAGCCCAAGCCAGGCTCAGGTAGGGAGAGAGGAGGAGTAGGTACAGATAGGCTCTGAGCATTCTTCATATTCTTCTTCTGTAAGGTGACATGATTTTAACTGTGGGTGATTGGTATTGAAAAGGGCCAGTGCCAGGACACAAGTACTGTTCCTAACACAAGTGGTTTTCTACCCTGAGGGCCATCTTCCTTCCAGCCACTTAGTAAAGGCCCTGGGCTCATACCCTTCCTCTGAAGAATCCATCACAAGCTGAGCTCTTTAATACCCCTTCCTTCTAGGGGAGAAAAAAAAAGACATTTTAAGTTTGAAAACATTATTCAAAAACACCACAAAGTTAAAAAACTGTGACAGATGAACAGGTATGTGGACCAAACGGAATTTAACATAAGCAAGCACAGTCTCAGAGAAATGAGAATTGTGGCAGATACTGCAGGTTGGTTTAGTCTTTCCAACCAGCTTTGGCCTTGCCTCCATCTACTAGAAGAGCCTGAGAAGCCCAAAACCTACCATCGAGGGGGCCTTGCAGCTTGGTTGGATGTGTGACTCCATTGACGGTAATGAGATATGAGAAGTCTGCTGAGGCCTCCAGGGAGAGTCTTCGTTTGTCTGATGTGGAGTTGCTACTCTTCACGTTCTTCTCTTTGCCCTCCCTCTTCTTGCTACCTGCCACGAGATGGCTGCAGAGCACCCGCCATCGAACCACCACGAGGGAAATACCGTGGGAGGGAGAGACCATGACTCCAACATTTGAAATGGCCAGGAATCACTTACCTCCAAACCTCTTGTTTCATTTTATTTTTATTATATTATTTTATTTTATTATTAGATGAATTGGGGTGACATTAGTTAATAAAATTATATAGGTTTCAAGTGTACGATTCTCTAATATATCACCTGTGTGTGCTCACCACGCCGTCAGTTGTCTGTCCCTCACCAGGTATTTGATCCTCCCACTCCACCTTTATTTTCTGCAATCACTAACCTATTCCCTGCATCTGTGAGTTTTTTTCTTGTTTGTTTATCTTGTTCCTTCGTTGTTTTCAGTTTTATATGCCACCTACGAGTGAAGTCATATTGTACTTGACTTTTTCTACATGACTTATTAAACAGCTTAATTTGTTTAAACCACAACTTAATCAGATGTTCTGTTACTCACAGGTATAAGTAATTCCCAACTGATGCACATAGAAAGTTAACCATATGAAGCAGAAAACAGTCATTTTCACAATTGAACTGGAAATACTTAGTATGAAAAATGTGATAGCTTAAATAAAGAACTCAATAGAAACGTTAAGGAGCTGACTGGATATAATGGAAGATAAATTAGAGAGCTGGAGGATGAGGTCCAGGACATTTCTCAGAAGGCATCAGAGATGAAGAGGTAGATCACATAACAGAAATTAAAAGTTATAGAAAATAATAGCAGCATCAATATCTGAACAACAGTATTTCAGATGAAAAAACAAGGAAATAATTGAAAAAAGAATGTGTGAGATTCCCTCAAACTAAGGAAAGATATTCATGGAAGTGACAGATACGCAGTATAAAACAGAATAGATAAATGATAACTTATGCTTAAGTGTATTATGGTGAAATGCAAAAAGATCTAAGCCTAACAGAAAAATTCTAATAGCTTCCAGAGATTTAAAACGAATCTCAATTCAATAAGAATTTCATTGTTATCAGATTGTGCAATATCAAATATTAAAGAATGGAATGCTATTTTTAGAATTTTGAATAAAAAGATATTTGAATCTAGAATCTTTTACAGCTTGATCATCATTTAAATGCATGAAAAAATAATCATCACATGTACAATTCTTCAGAAGATTTATTACACAATGACCTTTTTGGAAACACTCTAAGACAAGAGTTAGAAAACTATGGGGCATGGGGTAAAACTGGTACATCACACGTTTTTCTAAATAATGTTTTATTGAAACACTTCAATAAAGTTCATTTGCTTGTTTGTGGCCTTTCCTGTTGTGTGGTGGAGCTGAGTAGTTGTGACAGACTACACGTCCACAAGCCTAAAGTATTTAGTTTGCCAGCCTCTGCTTTAGGACAAAGCACTCAAGTAAGAAGTGAAATAATCTGTGGCACTTTGAGATAAGGGAAGTTAGGATGAATAACTGGGTAAGGTTTACTGTTTAAATAATAAATGACCAAAACAAATTCAAATACGTATATTCAAAACAATACAAAACTAAAGTATTTTATGTGATGACCACATGGGTCACAAAAAGGTCAAGAGGAGAAAAGTTTATGCTAAGTATTTGGCTTTTCTGGGCAGCCCTGTGGCATCAGGGTACTCAGGCGTGCCCTGAATAATGGCATCACAGCTAGGGAGGTGTCATTCACACTACAGACACGTCCTAGGAAGATCATCAAATCCTGAGTTCTGGCCCTCATGTCACGGCCTTAGTTGCTATGTGTGGGGCCACCAAGACATGATTGCCGAGTTGCTGAAAGGGTAGCACGTGTGGACATATAGCAAGGTGGGGTTGATGATTGCCAGGACTGTGGAAAAGACACACATTAATGTTTTTTTAACTTTTGAGGAAGTTGCTTTTCTCTAATTCACACAAATTTGCACTCTAAACTAGCAACTGACTTCAAAAAAACAAAAACAAAAAACAAGAATGAAAAATCCCCAGTTTGCTATGGATAGGCTTAAAAATGCTAAGGGGAAGTAGGTAGATATACGCTAACAAAAAATCAGTGGTAGCTGTCAGAAGGTTAGCAATAGACCAGTAAGAGAACAATCTATCCAATCAATGGAGGATAGGAAAGGAGAGGGGGGAAAATAAGGACCATAGTAAAAGAAATACAAAATTATTGTGTCTCTCACATTCCCTTGTTTATGCCTGACAAAACCTTAAAACTGGATAAATCCAATCCCCACAGACAAGAAGTAAATCCAAATGTACCAGTAATTGCAATAAATATGAATGCATAAAACTAATTGATCCAAAAGACACAGATGCCGAAATTAGATTTTAAAATGGCAATTGTTAAGGCAAGAGAATCAAATGACTGCATGTCCATGGAAACATAGACACGACATTGTAGTTGTCAAGCAATATCACTATGGTGCTATTTTCTGTATGCAGTTAGTTATTCAGAATCAAAGCAATATGCAATATCCTGGAGTCAGAGCTGGGTATTTGAAGGTTTTACCTTCTGGTTAATGACCTGTTCTGCAGTGACTTTGCTTAGCAAAGTCTTAATGACTTAGTGATAAAGAAAACTCTTAACATGGTATTCAGTAAAGTATTTTACTTGGGAAAGTTTCTGCCTTACTAAAAATAAAAGATAAAAATACGATACTAAATATCATAATTTTGGAAATGGAATTTTGATTAACTTGCTCAGCACCAAGTTTGTCAGAGAGGAGCTGTCAGCTGTGATACCGGGAGGATTAAAATATGTGTAGAGTCACAGAGATATTCAGTGCCTCACATATTTTGCATAAAAGTTGACTACTCCATCACAAAGAACAGAGAAAGTATGATTTAATGAATCCTTTATTACATGACTTCTTTAAAGGATTGGTAGAGTTCTTCTATATAAACTTGATTTCTTTCCACTTAAACTTTTTGTCATTAGGTTGCACAATCCTAAATATGATGGCGGTCTTTTTTCAGAGCAGGAACTGAAAACTTCATTAAGAGCCACATTAAAAAAATGAGAATACACAATTGGCAACACGTGATTGGAGAATGAGGATTAATTTCCAGGAACAGTAAACACCGAGTTCTAAACGTGTACCTGAGGGCTAAAATGTCAAGTCATAGAGAGGGCACATTCTGTGTCTTGGAGCCGGTGAAACAAAAGCCATTCTGAGCAGTACTCACTGAGATTGATCACCACTTCGGTCCTTCGCCACGTCGCCTAATGTCTAAGAATATTGCTCTGCAGAATGGCCAAACTTCCACTGCTTTGCTGCACCTGTATGGTAATGGGAAAGAGATCCCATTCAGGCAGTAATTATATGGTAATGGTAACCATTTCAGTACCCTGTTCACCTGCAAATGGTTTCGATAATCCAATTATTCAACCTTCAAGTACTCCCATGTCATGAAAATTTATAACTAGAAAAACTGGGAAAACTAGTTTCGTGATTTTACAAAGGACATACGACTAGAAGCCAGATCAAGCTGTTTCTATTGGCTAAAACAAAAATGGTACAAGAAAAGACACAGAAGAATTTGGAAGCCAAAACTGTTAGACTCAGCTATGTGGTCAACATCTTGTGTCCAGGAATGCGTTAGATTGGGCCTAGGAGAATGGTAGGAGCAGGGATAGGTCTGGGGGGGCAGGGCACCTGGTGATTGAGCCCTAAGTGTAACACGGAGGAGGGGAGAAATAATGAGGTCCTCCCCCTTATACGACTAGCATTTTGCCCTTTTTACCCAGGAAACAGCAGGACCTCTTGTGATTATTGATTAATATTGCTGAGGTACATTTGAAAAAATGTAACTTTTAGTACTGCACACTTACTTGACATTTAGCTGAGGATAAAAAACTGTAAAATTTCCAACAGTGCTGTCTTCTTAGGCTAAATTTTGGTTACCTCATTTATACAGGAGATCAGCATTTAGTCTGAGGTGGAAACAATGGCAGTGAATTCCATACCTTCCTTCTTTTAAATATATGTTATACCTATATGTATATATTTTTTAATTTGTCACTTGAAAAATATTTATTAAAAATCTACTATATGTAAACTATTTTTCTTGGTGCAATAGTTAACTCTGGTTGGAATAAAGTCCTTTCATTCAAGAAGGTAACATTTAGTGTGAAGACAGGGAAATTAATTAGCAGTTACAACATGGTATATGGTTATGGGGTCTTTGAGAGTCCGTAAGAATGTCACTTCATTCCATTTCAAAGATCAAAGAAGGCTACCTGGAAAAAGGGCTACTGTTAGCTGAGATGTGAAGCACGTACACGATTAGCCAGGTGAGGTCTATGGGGGTAGGGAGAAGGTGTGGAAGTATATTTCAGGCAGAGAGAACTGCCTGTGCAAGATTCAGTGGCTAGAAAATTGTGGTGTAGCCAAGCAACTACGAGGAATTTATTATAATTTAGGAATGGAGTAGTGGGTTGGAGGAAGAAGAAAAAGAGATGACGTTATTGAGACCTATTCTATCATCCATGCTGAAGAGCTTGAACTTCATGACAAAGGCTCCAAAAGCCTCTGGAGGATTTAACTAATAATATATGGTCCAATTTGTGCTTTAAGAACATCACTTTGGAAGAAGGATTATTCTAGGTGCTTGGGATAGATACATCAGTGAACAAAGCAAATAAAGGTACTTATATTCATGCTCACGTTCTTGCATAGAAAATAGAAAAATCTAAAGATATATTTAATAGAGTATATTATAAAGTATATTAAATAGCAAACACGCTACACATAAAATAAAGAATAAAATAGAGTAGACAATGCAGGAGTGTGTATATGTGTGGGAAGGGATAGGTTGAAATTTATAATAATATGCAAAGGGTAGGCTTTACTGAGAAAATGACGTAAGAGCCAAGATTTGAATTGGGCGAGGAATTAGCCAGTGAGATACTTGGGGAGACTTTTATATACAGATAGTGAAAAAGTTGCAAGATAAGAGGACTTCTGGGCCATTACAGGACTTTGTTTTATTTATTGTTGTAAGCTTCAGCACATTGAATATTGACTGGCATATGGTAACTGATCAATAAATATTTGTTAAAGCAATAAATGAAATAAATATTCTCTTGTTTTTTTCGATAGGAGAGGATGTCTTTTCCCTCACTTGGTTGCCTTCTTTTCCTCCTAAATTTGCCCTCAATAATCTGTGCAGACTTATTTTGAGGATTATTATGATTTGATGTTGTATAATATTATCAGTGTGATGTATGCAAGCAAGGTATAGGTGTAGGTAGATTTTGTGGTGGAAGCTTGTGGAAGTTCTTTTTCTGATGGTTTCTAACTTTTTAATAAAATGAGAAGCAAGACCATTACTTAAGAGTGAAGAAAATGGAGACAGTGTTAGAAGTTGAAGTGGAACAGAAATGATAAAATAGTCATCTGGACACCGGAAATGTGAGTTAGGGAGGAATATGTGATTGGATTGCTGGAGGATTTAAGGACTAATTTGTGGTTAGTAGTCAAGGATTTGAGGTGAGGCCGATCGTAGTTGCATTTTTGTCTAGCACGTGAGGTACAGGGTCTGTGGGTGGGGGGTGGCTTCATCCAGTATTGCGGTTTTGTGAGACATAAGCAAGGGTATGTGACAGGGACAAGCACGTTCAGGTTAGTGCAGATAAGGGATTATAATGATGGGCCATGGAATTCAAGGTGGGGATGGAGGGAAAGGAGGATATGAGGAGGAGAGTTTCAGTTTAAAAGTAGCCAGGTGAGTGAGGCGAAAGTGGGCTCAGGGAATAATTGAAAAAGGAATAGTAGAGAGAGTGGCATGCTTAAAAGTGACATTAGGGAGGACGGAAGATTCTGCTGAGTTCTGCTGCGTAACCATGAGAGTTAGGTGGCTGAAGGGAGGGGAGGACATGCTCTCTGGAGGGAGGCAGATTAGGCACGGAGAGTCCAGGGCAGAGAGGACTGCCTACCTTAGCTCCTCTCTGTCCTGCGTGCACATTAACATCCCCTGGAGAGATTTAAAAATATGGAAGTCTAGGCTCCATCTCAGCACAATTGAGCCAGGATTTCTGGAAGTGGGGTCTATGCACCAGTGCTTTTTCAAAGTTCCTCATGAGATGTGGTTTGTAGCCAAAGTTGAGAACCTCTAGTAAGTGTGGACAGAAAAGAATCATAGTGAAAGAGCCAGAAGGTAAAACTTGTCAAGAATGGCGTAGGGGTGGTGTTGACCAGGGTGTCTGGAAACAAAACTGCTACACGCATTTGTAAAATAGTGGTAGTACATAGATGTGCAACATCTTGATTCAATCTACAAGAATGCTTAAGGGGTTTGGATTCCCAGGCCCCCTGGGAAAAGTCCAGTTTTTGAAACAAAGAAAGAGTCCACCCTCTTGGTTCTGTCTGAGAGAATCTTTCTGGTAGTTCGATGTTTCTTTAGCCACTGTAGTTGTACTTAGTAGTTCTGCAGCTGTGGTTAAGGAGAATAAAACTGGCTTCCAACATCAAAATTTTTTATAAAATGCAGAATGAAGGAAAAAACCTAGTAAGAATGGAATTAAGTATCTATTTCTAGTGCAGGACATAAACATTCTGAAAGGTCGCTGCTTCCAAAACGCACTAGGTTTGTTTACATTAGAAAGCAGCTCCAGCAGTCAATGCTCACCTGAAACACCTGCTTTCATTATTCAGGAAAATTTGCTGGTGGTGTGGTCTGCTTAGGCAGGTTCTCCCGCAAGTTTTATGTTAAAAGTTGTCAAATCAGACCTTACCGGCTTGAAATTTAAAATTTCTTTTGCTCTTGCAACCTTTCTTGATTCAATTTTGCAATTCTCAGCAAAAGCTAGTGTAGCTGTGAGAACTTTTCCCAAATTATTGTCAAGGGTACTTTCCTCAGGCATAGTTTTCCACTATATGTTGAAAAGGTAGAGCGTAAAGTCATCAGCATTCTCTTTAGGGTTGTGCATTGTTGTAACTATATGTATATTTTTAAGGATGTTGATCACAATCGTGAACCTTTAAGAATGGTCATGGAAGCAGACTTTTTGATAGGTAAAACTGTAGTTGTCAGGGATTGTTGCATTTGAGAGAGTAGAGAAGAAGGTAATTTTCACTCTGGGAAAATTAGGACTTGGACATGCTGTGTTGCTCTACTATTCCTCTGGGTTTGATTGGAGGAGTCATTGTATGAACAGACGGCAGAGCAGGTATCAGTAATGTTTCTGTCACATTTCCTGAGAGCTGCATTTGGAGGTTTAATGATTGTGGGTTTTCAATTTTATTATTCTTGAAGCGTTCACAATCCCAATACCATCAGAACACTAGCAATCTATGTCGTATAACTTTAGAATGACGAGTACTTCATTTAGCTGAGCACAGAGATGTATGGAAAGAAGATAAAATGTCTTTCTGGTGGGAAGTCAGAATAGGTGGGTGATGCAGGAGGAGATGACAGGAGAAAATCAAAGAGAAGCACAGAAGAGTGATATGAGCACTGTAATTATTCTAGGATTATGCCTTTTATCAGACTTGCTCCTAAGATCAAGTGTGGGTACGCTGAGAGAGAAAGCCAAGGAAACCATATTTATTAATTTTTTGTATGTGCTTAGGTGTGGGTGGTAGTGCGGGGCCAGAAGTTCATATAACAAACAAATTTCTACGAAAGAAGGTTTGATATGAGGAACCCAGTGAGTCATCTTGAAGCAAAAGTGGTTTCTTTTTAATAAGATGTCAAATTCAGGTGAAATTAGAAAAGATTGAAAGTTATAAGAATATAAAAACTTTTGAAAAATTAATCTTTAATGAAGTAGAATGTACATATGAATAAGGATTTCACATTAGAAGCTATTTAACAGACATCAGGAAATGTTGATAATAAAACTTTCCTGGCAGTCATGATTTTGGAGTTCTACTTTATATTAAATTAAACTGTGATGAGGGAAAAGAAAGAAAAATAAAGAAATATAGCATGAGATCTTTTGATCTGAGTTCTAATTTAATTGATTCATACTAGTAAAAATAGATCTTAGTGTTTACATTATTGTAATGGAATCACCACGTTATTTTTGTGTTTATTCAAGATTTTGGTGTTAATTTATTCATTTCTTCAAAGGAGAAATTTAATTATAGCTATGCAAATATCAAATTTGAAAATAAAAAAGGACCTGATTTTACACACACACATACTGAGGGGGGGTCATATAGGCTATGTATATTTATCTGTGTACACATATCCTGCATTTACATCTACACACACACACACAGTTACACACACAAATGCCTATATTCACATATATACATGCATAATATATGCACATATTTATGCACGCATAATATAATATGTATTTATAAGCCTGCATGTGTGCGTGCACACACACACACACACACACACACACACACACACACGGGTGACCTGACTGAGCTTAAGGCTTAAGAAGAGATTAGACATGTGAGACCCTGTGAAACCTCCCCCACCGTTAAGTCAGCTGAATGTATAGGGGCTTTTGTTTATTTGATGGGAGGAGTAGAAAGAGCAACTGGGACACAGAAACTAGACAGAGAAGAAAAAAGTATCAGAAAGATAATGGCTTCATACTGTGTCAACGTAGCTACACGGGAACTGTGTTTCCCAGAACTCCCTTCTTGTATAGTTCAGGAGAATTTTGAGAGAGATAAGAAACCTGGTAGTAAAGCAGTAGCCATTATTCTAAAGGTTAGTGTAGGGCAACGGGTCTGGTTGTTCACATACTTTGTGGATCATCTGCTGTCTCATTTTGGGGCATCTGCAAAGCCTATGGCTCCTCTGGACTTCGAGGTGTTCTTCTTTCAGCTTCTCCAAGTCCTGGTCCAACTGCCTGTGCATCCCGCAGACGCAGAATACCAATTTTTTCTGCAGGTCAATGAAGCCGTCAAGATTAGAAGCAGTGCACACACAGAATCTTGTTTGTCCTTGTGTGTTCTTGTGCATCCCAGTTTGTCATTGCTTCCCCCCACTAAACATTTAGCTTTTCTTCCTGCAGCTGCATTGCTGATTTTTTATTTTTGAAAATCAAGCCTAAAGTCTAATTATAGGGGGTGTGGGGGTGGCAAATAAAATTTCTAACTTTGAAGATTCTCTTAAGTTAGGAAATTGTTTGGGAAGGAGTGGAATCCTGAAAATTGGGATGGAGATGATATGGACAGATTCTGATGATGCTGAGGGCTTTGAACCCATCTATTCCATCAAGCCCACTTTATTAGTAGATGCAGTTCTTCCTGTGTCTGAAGAGGTCTCCTCTTTCCCGAAAGACCTGTAACAGCCTCCCCTGGAAGTATTTGCCTTGTAGGAGATTGCTGATTCTTCTCAGAACCAACCCTTAACATCTGTTACTGTTTCTAGAACTATAACTACACTTAAGTCCAAGAAGATCAGAGAGGGTGAGGTACAGAGTTTGAGCCATGAGGAGCTATAATATGCACTAAAATAATCTCACAATTTTGCCAATTTACAATGGTTAAAAGCCTGGAGAACATAGAATAAATCCTCAGGAATTCGGTAGGGTTGAATTTATTAATATGAATGCATTGAGCAGAGACTCTGGATTCAGTATGTTAACATGAGCAGTGGAGAGTAGCTCTGATTGTTTTTTTAAATTAATTGACTGAAACCTGGACCTAAGATGCCCTAGTTAAAATGTCAGAATGTCCATGGAATTGGAATACCATAGAGAAAGGTTTGCAAAGGCTTAGAGAGATTAGAATGTTAGAGTGGATTTATCATGTAAGACATGCTTACCCATCCCACCCACCCAAGGCTAGAGGACACTTGCTTCCCCAAGATTGTGAGAAATATATTCACGAAGGAGACCTTGGCATCACTGTCGAAGTGATGTCTTTTCTCCGTAGTCCCTGACACTGAATTGGCAGAGGCCATATGTGTCTGGTTATTGTAAAGGACAAAGAAGTCAAAACAGTTATCAAAAATAGTCTGATTTACAGATATCTTGGCAACTGACTGGTTGATCTTGTTGTCCTTACTCTCCTTCACTTTTCCCACAGGCCACTGTGGTCATTCGGCCTCTAATTGCTCCCTGAGGGTTTAGTGTAGTCACTAGCTCCAGTAAGTGTAGAGCATGAGCAGGAAAGAGTAGGGCAGGGCTATTGTTCACCTGGGACAGGGTCGGCATTGAGAGTCTTGAAGAGTTTCTCTGAAGTCGTAGGTGAACTGCAGGCCCCCGGGATCACGCCGAACCCTTACCATTAGTACTAATACAGAGCCTCTGACAGCGATAGTTGGGGTTTTTGACATTGAGTGTGGTTCCTCATTGGGTATTTTTGTGCCCTGCAATCATTTCTCTTCCTACTGTTTGTATTAACCAGCTGGAAGTCTCAAATGCACGGACAGAGGAACTGATGAGAGAGGAAAATAGATGTTGTGGAAGTGAATAAAAACTTTTTCCAGACAATTTCCATTAGTTGATTCTCATTCTGATTTTTGGAGAAACAAAGAATTCGTCTAAGTCCCCTTTCACAAATTCTCTCTTAAAGAGTATTTTTCTCTGAGGCAACACCCCTATTTTCTCAGTATTGCCTCTTATGGCCTCTCCCCTGTCTGGCTACCTTACTATAAATTTCCCATTTGGGGGTGTGTTTAGGTTAAATTGTGGTTTTTTTCCCAAATTTATATGTTGTAGTTCTAATCCTCAGTACTTCAGAATAAAACCTTATTTGGATAGAATTTTTACAGAGGTTATGAAGTTAAAATGAGGTCATTGGAGCAAGCCTGAATCCAGTGTGACTGGTGTCCTTACAAAAGGGGGGAAATTTGGACACAGAGATACACATAGAGGGAGGAGAATGTGAAGAACATGGGGGAAGACGGCCATCTATGATGCAAGCCAAGGACAGAATGTCCCCTCATAGGTCTCAGAAGGAATCAATCCTGCCAGTATGTTGATACTGGAATGCCAGAACTGGAATACAATGCATTTCTTTTTTCTTTTTTTGCTTTTTGGTATGTGGGTAGCTCCCTGACTGGGAATCGAACCCAGGCCGCAGCACTGACAGTGCCAGCGCCGAAGCCTTAAGCCACTACACCACCAGGGAACTCCCTACAATGCATTTCTGTTGTTAAAGGCGTATCTTTGTCATGAAAGCCCTAGTAAACTCATATGGGTGAGGGGGACCTCCGTATTTGAGGAAGTGCTGTGTGGAAAGAGCACTGAAATTGAGTTATGAAAATGTGGTTATTTTGTACTTGGTTTTCCCGCTTTCTAATTACATGACTTTGACAATTTATCTAACCTTGTAAATCATCAAGTGTTCCTTCATGTTTGTAATTCTTTATTCTTAGAAATTGTCTTAAGCCAAAAAGAGTGTTTTAATTAGCCTTAATCAAAATGCTTATAGATGACACTATTGGCATCCTACCAATTGGGTGATGATAAGTCTCAAGGTGAGTGGAACAGTGCCAATTGTCTTAGTGGAATTCTTGATAGTGTCTCCCCATGGTCCAGGTGACTTTCATAGAGGGCTCCAGTGTCTCATTGAGTCCTTATCCAAGAGAGGAGTCTTCCGGGAGAAGAAACCTCAGGGTAAGAGGCCAAGAGGTATACCAAGGAGGGCAGGGAGGCAGGGTAGTTGCAGCAAGTCAACTGGAGTGCACCTCTCACGTAAGGGAAATGTACAGGTTGGGGGGTCCCTGAGTGAGGCTCCTAAAGAAGATGCATTTGTGCCCCATGAAGGCATCGCTATGGTGAATTATAATACACTCATCATATAAAACATTCCTATTGTTTTCTAATCTTTCCTATCTATTACTTTCACCCTGGGATAGTGTAAATGGAGGATAAAGGGTGGTGGTGGTGGGAACAAACTAAGATCATTTTGTCATTGCAGTTACTTCATCCAAAAACCAAGTTTGAACTGTTGACAGGGTGAAGCTTTAGAATAAAAGTCCGTTTAAGGTTCTAATTTAGACTGAATGGGATTTTTCAGACCTGAAAGGGACTCACAAGTTCATTCAATTACTTAAACGAAATTGTTTTTGACACTAAACAAGACTGAGAGGGTGTGGGATATGCCTGGGCTACTGGTTTGAGCAGTGAAAGGAGCTTGCAACAGAGAGTACTGGTTAGCAATGGCAAGAGAAAAAAGTAAAGATGTTTGATAAACTGCTATATCGATAAGAATGTGTCAAGGCATAGAGAAGAATGAAAGTGTGGTTATGGACTAGTAGACACACTACTAAATATATTGTGACATTAACAGAATACCTAACATAAGAGTAAAACTCTATGTCTCTTATAAAACAAAGGAAAGCAATAAATCGAACCAAACCACAACCAATCTGAACAAATGCTATTTTTCATAGAA
Source organism: Lyroderma lyra (assembly GCA_004026885.1). Lineage (NCBI taxonomy): Eukaryota > Metazoa > Chordata > Mammalia > Chiroptera > Megadermatidae > Lyroderma > Lyroderma lyra. Next base: position 74,426 of record PVJL010004943.1, read on the forward strand.
AATTTGAATAACTTGGTCGGTTACTTACTAACACTATACATCATCAAGTTTTACCAATATTGTGTTTGCAATTAAAAAAAATTTTTTTTTGTATTTTGTTTGTGTTTTTTATAGTCATTAAGTATAAGATGGCATTTCTAATTTAGGTAAAAAATCATTTTCTACACCTTTTTTTTTTTAACCCTAATACATGACTCAGTTGAAGAGGAGGGATTCATAAAAATAAAAGTAAGAATACCAAAAGAATACTGTGTGTGTGTCGATGGTATTTTTCTGTTCATTTGATCTCATAGAAATGTTAAAATAAGTCTTTCATGTGCTCGATTAGGGAATAGTAAGCCAGAATACCTTTTATCACAGTTTGCTTTTACTGTGCCATTTCCTTTCATTTCCTGTAAATGTGTTTGGCCCACAGACCTCCCATTAGTTTTAAAGGGATCCAGTGTCTAAATATAAACTAGAACATGAAACTGTGTCCTCATAAGGAAAAACTTCTATGGCCTCATGCAGTAGTGCTTCAGGGAAATTCTCCTGAAAGAATCACCGTTAATTCCACTTCCGGTCTTCTCAATGATTAGACAGGGAAATGGCTTTAAAATGAATCAGCTGGGTTCCGTGGTGGTGTAGTGGCTAGGCTTCGGCACTTTCAGTGCTGTGGCCTGGGTTCAATTCCCAGCCAGGGAACCACACACACACACACACTCACACACACACACACACACACACACTCACACACTCACACACAAGAATCAACTACACGGAGGACATTCATTGAACTGTCAACTTTAGTAAACAATGTAGGATCTTTTTCTTCTTAAATCTAAGTGTAAAGGATCAATGTTCACGAGGAGGCTTTGTTGAAATGCCCAGGTAATGCAGTCAATCTTTTCAAGTGTTAAAAACTAAGTGTTCATTAAAAATGTAAATATGAGCATTAATTTTTTTAAGTAATAATTTTTTGGTCCCAGTTATTGCCAAGCACTGATGTAGGTGCTGGGAATATGAACAAAATTTATAAGAAATTCTGTATTTACATAGTTGTCTTTCTAGAGGAAAATGACAGATACAGAATACATTTTATGTATGTGTATTTTATATATACAAATACATACACACAAGTACACATACAATGATATGTTCTGTAGAATATATATAATAAAGAAAGTGGAGGGAAGAAGATAAGGAAGTCATTTTAAATAGGGTAGTCCTGGAATTTTTTATCAATTAGGTAACTGAGTAAGTATCTGAAGGAAATGAAGAAACTAGACTTAGCAGTAACAGTTAGAAGAAGTTTCTAGGCAGAGGGAGAAGCAAGTCCTTATTTTTCTTGGTATATATTAAAGAAGAGAGTGTTGGATGAGAGAAAGAAGGGGAGTGGTAACAGATGAGGACAGATAGGTTGCAACCATGTAGTTGACACAGGACTTCACAGGCCGTTATAAGGAAGGAGGCTTGGAGTGCAATTAAAGCCATGAGAAGACTTTGAGTAGCTGCATGACACAAGCTTGACAACAGTTTGGAGAGGATCACTCTGATTTCTGGGTTGAGAATGGATTGCCTGAGACCAGTTAGGGGGCTATGGAAATAATCCAGATAAAAGATGGTGGTAGTGTTGGGGTAATGAGAAGTGGATATATTTTTAAGATGATCCAATTAGATTTGCAAATGCATTGGACATGGAATCTGAGAAAAAGAAAGAACTTCAGGATGATTCCAAGATTTTTGGTCTGAGAAACTGGAACGACGAACGTGCTCTTTACTGACGTGGGGCAGGCAGTGGTAGAGGCAGGTTAAAGGGAAGTTCTGCTTCGAATGTGTGAAGTTTAAGAAGCCTATTAGACATTCATGTGGATCTGTCCAGTAGGCAGTTGCACTACCATCTGATCTGGAGCTCTGAAGAGATATCTTGGTTATTAATATAAGTTTGGAAACCATATTCATATATAATCTAGGAAGTGAGCACAGATAAAGATTAAATCCTAAGGTATTCCAATATTTAAAATTGGGGAGTGTGCATGAACCAGAAAAGGTAAGAAGTGGCCAGTGAAGTTGCAGACAAATCAGTAAAATGTTATTCCAGAAAACAGAGGATGGAACTTTTCCAAAAGAGCATGACTGACTGGTCTAGGAGTTGACCATGATTTGCTCAAAAGGAACTTGTTGGTGTCTTTGAAAACAGGAGTTTCGAGTGGAGTGGTTCCAGAGGATAAAAGCCTTCTTATACTACAGTGGACTCAAGAATAAATTGGGGATAGCAGGTATGGGAAAGTTTTAAAGGAGCTTTGTAATGAAAAGGAGCAGACACGTGGAGAATAACCAGAAGGGGATATGAGGTCAAGGAGAGATTTTATGCACAGTTTTCAGATGGTAGAGATTATGGCGGTTTTCTTTGGACTCTGATGGGAATATCACAGTGGAAAGTAGAAAATTGATGATGGAAGAAAGAGACGTGGAGGAGTTGCTGAACTGATGAGTTTGCGTAGGCACGAGGCAATGGGATTTAGTGCACAAGAAGGATTGCCCTTAGCAGGAACAGAGATAATCCATCTGAGGTAATGAGTGGGAAGGAAGACTATGTGGGTGCAGATGCTGGCACTGGAATAGATGCAGTCTAGGCACCTCTGGAAGGTCTTTTCTGATTAATTTTCTCAATGAAATAGGAAGCACATTCTTCAGCTGAGAGTGAGGATGGGGGAAGAGGTATTAGAGTGTGAGAAAGAGGAGAGAGTGAGATGTAGTTTCCTACGAGGCTGCTAGGGTGAATGGACTAGAGAAATACAGGAGGAGAAGTGGTCTGCACTGAGGGCTGGTAACTTGCTTGCTGTTTCCTAGCTTGTCACATAGTAGATTTGTTTCACCATTTCTATTATGTCATTTAAAATAAGAAAGCCACAGCTGTTGTCTATGTTTCCCCAGCTTACGTTGAGTACCCGAGAAAAGGCAGAGCATGAGTGGAAATATGGCTGTTGTCAGGTTTATGGTTTTGTCAGATGAGTTTGATGAAGGAAGAGAGGAGTGAGAGAGAAGCAGGTGTAACCCAGGGAGGGCTATGATGGTCGGGGATGGCATTAAGAAGGGCGAGTAGGGAAGTGAGACAGGAAGGAGAGGGGCAGTATAAAATATGTTTGATTCATGACTTTGGGGTCTTGGTGACATTGAGCCTGAGAATGTGATATTTAGTACCATCCATGACGAAGCCTAGACTCTAAGGCAGTGGTTCCCAACATTTTTCACTTGTGTACCCCTTTTAAATCCACTTCTATCAATTGTACCCCTTGTTTTTAAAACAGATGTTTTTATATACTGACAATTTGGTTCAGTGCCTATCTTAATGCAAAATTGTGGAAATGAGGTCATAGGGAGGAAAGAAAAATTACTCCACTAAAAGTACAAACCACAGATGTAATTTTACAGTATTTGTAATACAGTTAAATATTGATAATGATGATCAAGTATTTAACAAACTTAATTTATTATTAATAATAATATTTATTTGTGTTTTCTGAAAAGTCTGTAATAATTGTTATGCACATCACTAGCTGATTGCAACATTGTTAGTGAGATCGATAAACTTGGATTATAATCCACATCAAGTTTTGTTTTTTTCACTGTTCCCGTTTTCACCCACTGATCCATAACTGACACACTTTAACCTCAGTGACAATAATAACTGAAACTATGTTGGACATTAAATTAAAAAACTATTTGAAAAGAATCATGATTAAAGACAACACATTTACTTTTACTCAGTCAATAACTAAACTGATCAAACAGTCTGGCTCTAGATGTAGTTATATATTTGGGGAAATTCTAGAAACTTCACAAATGGATTGTTGTGAAGCTCTGCGTGATGATTGGTGGGAGAGCGGTTTGGGGGAAGGGTCCATAATCACACCCTCACCAATCGTCATTGGCTAATGTGATGTAATCTTGAAGTGTCTCCATTAATGGTGATTCAAACTTAACTTTTGTTGTTCCATAACTAACATTCTGCATTATTTTAGTTGGTTTGTTTTTTTTTGCCATTACTTCTTATTTTTCAAAAACTCCTGAAAGGTGCAGCCTGTGCCTCCAGAGGTCCGTGCAGGGCTGCTGGGAAGTGATGCCCTAAGGCCTTACAGGGGGAGAAAACAGCCAGGCCAGGAAGCCAAGGCTTTTGGAGGAGCAGAGCATGGAGGAACCCAGGGGCAAGGCAGGGTGTTGGAAGGTTCATATGCATTGGCACTGGTATCTCCAAAGATTATGACCGAGTTGTCCTAGAGAAACAGTAAGCCAGAAGTTAAAACTGTAAGGACTCAGTGAGAGCAAGGAAAAGGCTCATAACGACAAAACAAAACGCTAAAACAATGAGAGGAATACACATCCACGAACATTTAATGAAAGCTTTCTGGAAGAGCAAAAAAATCAGAACGAATCCAAATGTCTGTCTTTCAACTACTGAATGATCACATAAATTAATGCATATCCAAGTAATAAAATGCTAGTCAGTTTCAAAAAAATAAAGATAATAAACATATACTGATCAGAAAATAGGTTTGCAATGTTATTAAGTGAAGAAATTGTCATGTTAGTTTTATTAAGTGAAAAGATTAAATCACATATTAATTTGAATAGCAAAATTTATTTTAAAAGTTAAACTGTATGTAGAGATATGCCTGTGGTTATGCGCGTAGGACAGAGGGACCCACAGAAGTTCCCAGGGGTTGGAACTGGCAAGGCTGCCAGAGAGGGAAAAGCTTTCATTTCTGTCCGTGAGGGAAAACTTTTACTTCTTTTCATAGTCACATAGCTTTTTAAAAAAGCTTTTTCTTGTAAAATATAACATAGAGAAATAAACGTGAGCAAACCTTGAGCCAGAGATCAATTGAATGCCCACATTGAAACCAACATTCGTAAAAGCACAACTTAGATCAAGCCTTTTTTGTGTTTGACATGAGGCAAGGGTAGAGTTTCCTTTTTGTCCCTGCAGATGTCCTTACAGCCATCTCGTTGTTCCAGCACCATTTCTGGAGAAAAGAGGATTCTTTCTCTGCTGCTGTACCGTGCCATATTGGCAGTAAATCACATGTTCATCTGTGCTGGAGTTTGTTTCTAGGATTTGTATTATATTCTTTTGAGCTATTATTTCTATTCTTATGACAATACCTATGTTAACTACTATATCTTTATAATAACACCCAATGTTCGTATTTGAAGCCTCCCACCCATATCTTCTTTGAGAATGTCTTGGCTTAGCTTAGCCCTTTACATTCTCGTATGCATTTTAGTGCCGGCTTGCCGAGTTCCACACACGTACATACACCACATTGGAATTTTTATTAGGATTGTATTAAATCTATAGATCCAATTGGGGAGATTTGACATCTTTATGATATTGAGACTTTATGTTATATTCATGATGTATTTTCCCATTTATTGAGATCTTCTTTGATTTCTTTCAAGAACATTTTAGAGTGTTCTGCATTGGACACACTCTCATCTGCCTTGTTAGATTTATAATGTTCATACACATTATCTGCAGTGGGGGCCTGGGACACCATCCAGTGACTCCCTCTCGGACCAGAGCACTTGCTCCCTTAGCTGCTGGGAGGGTTAGAGGTAAAGTTTGCTCAGCTGAGTTTCCCTGGACTTGCCTAAGCCAAACCCATAGGGGGCAACCTACATCCCATTCAATCTTTTGGTACAAAAGATGGAAATACTAGTAGGCCCCAAAATAAAATTACCATTGGTTCTCTCTCTCTTAGTCATCTATGGAAATATAAAAAGCAAGCTCCAAACACAGTATTTTAAAATCACAGCATTTATTATTTCATCAGTTCCGTGGATCAAGAAAGGCTTAGGTGGGTTCTCTGGCCCTTGGGCGCTCACAAGCCTGTGTTCATCTCAAGCCTGGACCGGGAAAGGTGCACTTCAGGCTCACTCACAAGGTGTCGGTAAGATCCAGCTCGTGCTGGTTGTTGGATTAAGGCTGTAGTTCCACTCCCAGGTCCCTGCTTCGTGAGCCTCCCCACAGGACAGCCAACCACAAGACCGTTGGCTTCATTAACGTGAATATGGAGAGAAATTGCTAGCAAGAGGGAGCTTGTTAGTAAGCGAGGACTCACAGTTTAGAGTACCCTAACCTAAGTAGTGACAGCCCATCATTTTACTATATATATTTTTTTTTAATTTTTTTTTTTTTTTTTAATTAGAAGCAAGCCACTTGGTCAGTCCACATAAGGCAAAGATACCAGGAGACAGGACTTACTGAGAGTCATGTGTGAAGCCTATTAACACACCATCCTTTTCTATTCTCTGGAAAATTTTGTGTAAGATGTGTTACATTTCTTACTATGTATTTCAAGTTACCTGGTACAAGAGAATTTCATTTTAATTTTTTTAATAGTGAGAAGATTTGACTTCAACATTCTTAATAGTTAAAGAAATAGTACAGTTCCCCTTTTTGGCACTACTGTTAAGTTCTGTTTTTTTTTTTTAAGAAACTTGACCTTTCAATTTACATGCTTAAATTTAATAGCCTAAAGCTATTTATAATATCCTCTTATGGTATTGACTATAGGAACTGTAATAATATCTACTTTTTGACTTCTGACACTAGTTGTTAGTGCTTTCTTTCCTTTTTCCTTGGTCAGTCTCATGAGAAGTTTATGAGTTTTATGATTCTTTTCCAACAATCAATTACTGGCTACACGGACCTTTATTTTTTCTTTTTCTTTTCTTTTTAAATTTGTGCTCTTTTTGGTGTTTGCATGATATGTTTTTTTATTTTTATCCTTTTACTTTTCAAGTTCCTATAGGATTATATTTTTAGATTTATCTTTCATAAACATCATGTAACTGAGAATTTTATATAAATTCGAGTTTAAATCCACAATTTATCATTTTCTTTTTAATCTCATACCAATTTATGAACTAATCCTAGAAAAAGTGCTGCATACCTCATTGCTGCATATCACTATGGTCACCTTTGAAGTACTCCCCTTGGGAAGCTATGCACTGACACCAGCAATTTTGGTACTCTTTTACTGGAATGGCCATTGTATTAGCCGTGATGGCCTAAATGTCATCAAAATGTCTTCCTTTCAATATTTCCTGCACCTTCAGGTAAAAAGAAAGTCATTGGGGGCCAGATCAGGTGAGTAGAGAGGTGTTCCAATACAGTTATTTGTGTGCTGGCTAAAAAATCCCTCACAGACAGTGCCGTGTGAGTTGGTGCATTGTCGTGATGCAAGAGCCAGGAGTTGTTGGAGAAAAGTTAAGATTATTTTTTGTCTAACTTTTTCACGCAGCCTTTTCAGCACTTCCACATAGTAAACTTGGTTGACTGTTCGTCCAGTTGGTACAAATTCATAATGAATAATCGCTTTGATATCAAAAAAGGTTAGCAATATCGTTTTGACTTTTGATTTGGACGGACGGAACTTTTTTGGTCGTGGAGAACTGGCTGACTTCCACTGTGCACTTAGATGCACTTTTTCAGGGTCATATTGGCACGGCCATGTTTCACCACCAGTGATAACACAGCCCGAAACATCGTCTTGCCTCTCCAAAACGTCTTGGTAAACTTCGACTCTCCCTTGCTGTTGTTCATCTGTGAGCTCCTTTGGGGTTACTTTTGCACACATCTTTCTCATGGCAAGATTTTCAGTTAAGATTTTACTAAGTGTTTCTTTATTGGTGCTTACTCGTTCTGCTGTGCTTCTCACAGTCAGCCAATGATTTTGACTAACAGTTCAATGATTTTTACAATGTTTTCATTAGTTCTGCTTGTTACTGGCTGCCCTGACCTGTCTTTATCAGTGACACTATCTATCCCCTCAGAAAGATGTTTAATCCATTTGTATACTGTCATTTTCTTTATGGCATTATCCCCATAAACTTGGACTAATATGTCCCTGATTTCACTTCCACTCCTGCCAAGTTTAATAAGACATTTAATGTTTGTTCACTGCTCTAATTCAAGCTCTGACATTCTCATGACAGTACATAAAAAAAAGAAAAATCAATAATGAAGGCCACTCAGCAAGACACTGCCACACGTGGAAACAAACAGGGCTGTGAGACACAGATATACCAAGGTTATGACACCTTACCGAGCTGTTTGCACAATTCTGCCAACATAAGTGCATGGTGGCAAATTTATGAACTTAATTGTCAGGCCTTGTATTTCTTTTATTTGCCTTTTTTTGGTATAAGATTTTTTAAAAAGTCAGGTTTGTAGAGACAGAAGTTATATATGGCAACACTGTACAATTTTAAATGTAGAGTTTAGTGTGTTTTGACAAATTACATTCATATAACTACCACAATTAAGTTACAGAACTTTTGTGTCATGCATGACAGATACCTTGTGCCCTACTCTAATCTGTCTCTTCGATTCCCCAGACTGTGTTAGCTACTACCCGATTTCTGTCCCCTGGGCTTTGCATTTTGCTGAATGTTATATCACAGAATTATACAGTACCCCTCTTTGATTTGCTACAATGCTTTCAAGATGCATCCATGTTGTTGCAGGTTTAGAGCTTGTTCTTTTTTATTGCTTAATAGTATTGGTTTGTATGGATAAGCCACAATGATTTTATCTTTTCTCCAATTGATGGGCCTTTGTGTACTTTTCAGTTTTGGATTATTCTGAATAAAGCTGCTATAAACATCAGCACACAAATTATTTGTTGACATGTATTTTAAGTAACCTTAGGTAAATACCCATAAACAGAATTTGTGCATGATACAGTAAGGGTACGTTTAGTTCTATAAGAAAATGCCCAAAACAATACCAATTTTACTCCCACCAGCAATGTATGAGAATTCTAGTTGCTCTGTATTCTTGGTATCACTTAGTGTTGTCGGTTTAAGTTTTACCAGTCTAGGAGATGTGAAGTAGTATCTCATTGTGGTTTTAATTTGCATTTCCTTCCTGACTCAGAGCCCTTTACAGCTAAATTCCCAGAAGAAGGAGGCGTGCCTGGTCAGTTGCATTACCACCCAGCAAAGCCATGAAGCTAATCACCACTGAACCTCCCGGGATGATCTAATAGGACCACCTATGTCTAACAAAGTGCTGAGAGAAGCACCCCAAATTGAGATAATGGGGGCAAGGACAGCGCAGTTCCACCTACATCTATTTATTTAATTCTCCAATGAGATTACAAATGAGGAAGTTGAGGCTCATCAACTTTATATAATTTGTCTAAACCCATAGCGCTAGTAAGCAGAGGTGCCAGAATATAATTTTGGGTTTTTATGGTTCCAAAGCTCATGCTTGAATTTCCTCTGAAATTTACAGCTGATAAATATCCCCTTAGGGTCCTTTTCTCCAGATTGAATAAGATCTGTTTTTGAATCCTTGTTTTCTAGACCTTTCATCAAATTCAAGCTTTTACTGGATTCCCCCCGACCTCCCACCGAACTCCTTATGTCACTCCTTATTTCTATGCGTCAGTGTTGAATAAATAAATTTTATTCCAAATTTGCTCCTTAGTGACAATTGCTGTCACCATTACGTCAAGCTATTTTGACTGGGCCTACTGACTCTGAGTAAGTGAAACAGGGGACTGATGCAGTGGTTGGCACGGGCTGTTATGATGTCGCTTAATGCACCCTGAGGGTTCATGGGTGGATAAGCTGCACCTAAGTAGGCCAATTACACGTTACGGCCTGTCTTTTCCAAGAGAGATGCTGGACGTGCTTTTCTTCAATAATGCACATTCTGCAACAATTTAACATTTAGCATTCACAAACTGCTGTTCAATCTGCAGTGTTCTAAGTAAGCATAATTCATTTTAGACAGTTGTCACATGTGGTTAATCTATACTGCTGTAAATTAGGACTGGTGATCAATATGTGGTTATGTTCACTGCCCATTACAATTAACTCTTGAGTTGAGTTATATTAAGGATTTGGGGATTTCTTTTACTGTGTCTTTTCTATTTAATATCACAAGTAATTAGCCTACCGCTTTTAGCAAACATTAAACAGTCATATTATATGGTATCAAATGAGATCTTTTGCAATTCTTTGATAATTTTCCCAGAATCGATAACGTTTAATGAAAAATTTAATCAAACAGAGATGATTTCTTGGGGGAAAAAAGTAAGAGATAGTTTATAAATATGCATATTTTGGCACTTATTATTGGCAACAGATGAAGTTGCATTTATTAAATTTTAAACAGGAGAGTATGTTATGCTATTGCTAAACTGGGTAGAACAGAAAAATTTGAACATGATCCTGATTATTTGGTTATCTCTTAAATCATAGAGGGCCAGAACAGGAATATAAATGAAAGGGAGGATCATTTAAAGTTCCTAATGCACTGTTCTCGTTTCCTTCCTGTGATCTTTGACCTCATTTGCCTGGATGTGGGAATGGGAGTAGGGAGGCAGGCAGAGATGATCATTTGTCAGGAAAGGAGTGCCAAGGAAAGATCAAGAAAGGTTCAGACGCCATTATTCCATGGTTAGATCATGCCTCCAGGTCCCAGTGCTCGCCTTCTGCCTGGAGAGAGACTTTCCCGGGTTCCTGGATCTGCTCCCTCAGCGCCCCCACAAGCAGGGCTGGGCCCTTGCGGCGGGGGCGGCGGGCCGGGGCGGGAACAGCCTGCGCTGGTGGGGGCGGGAGTCCGGAAGAGGGATCAGCAAGGGCGGAAACAAAAACCTTCCTCTTTCTGTAGGCCCGGAAGCCGGTGAGAAGGAAAAGCGGAAGTGCTGACGTGAATAAGCACGAAGGCGAGGAGGTCCCCAGGTGCGGGTCAGCTCATGCAATCCGTGAGTGTCAGCGCGGGGAAAATTACTAGTTTCGGCGCAGACACAGTGGTGGGAACGGACGCAGCCGGTAAAGGGCTCCTCTGAGTTCTCACAGTGAATGGGACCAGAGCCACCCTGGGCTGTGCGGCGCCGCTAGCTCCAAAGGAGATGGTTTGGGAAGGGAACGGAGTTCAGAACTAGGAACCCACCGGGGAGCCTCATCGGGCACCAGCCTCGGGCGTGGCTGCAGTGACGTCCAGCGAGGCCTTCCTGAGCCGCCTCCAGCCGCCTAAGCCCAGACGCTCCATTGAGAGCCAGTCGGCCCCCCACGCGGAATGGGGGTTGGTGGACCCCAGGCTCATGGACTGGAAGGAGCTCGTGACTCTCGTGCAGAGATCTGTGGCCAGTGGGAGCAGGAGTGAGACAGGGATACCGGGATAAAGTACCAGGTGCTGCCCAAGCCGGGAGAAACCAAAACCGAGTCCCACTGGCACACAGTAAAGCTGTGCTGCATGCCAGCGGGACCAAGAGCACCCAGGAGCCAGCGGTGTTGTCATGGAGACCTGGTGACGTGGAGTCCAGACTCCGACTCTTTACTTCCCCAGGAGAACTCCAAAGCCTTATTTCCCACACCCACCATCCTGCACCCTACACCATCACAGGGACAACTAGCTCAGGGACTACATGTTTTTCCGGGAAAGGCTGACTATTTCTGGAGGGAAAGTTAGCACTGTTGAATTAAATTAAATGTTAATTTAGTCATTTTCTTTCCTGGGTAACCAATGGGGAGAGGGCTAAAACAAAAGGCCAGATTATAAAGAACCTTCTCTTCCCATCAGAGTTAGAGTAGGGGTTACATTTTATGAAACCATTACAAATGATGGGCAATAGGAGAAAAAACACTAAAGAAAAAGTAAAAACCAACCAACCAACCCCTGCTCCCCCAAGCAAACCTTGTAGTCAACTGTATAGGCAATGGAAAAGGCACATGTAGAATAATCAGAAAAGTTAAAGGGAGGGGATGGAATTGCTGGCTGCGGACAACAGGATGATAATCACCTTATTGGTGGTGGCTAATTTCATTAAAACCTAATTTAACAAAGAATTTGCAAGGCATTTAATGTCAGTGCTCCCTGGCTGTTACAGAAATATATATGGTTGTAACCGCCCCCCACAAAACAGAACAGAACACAACAAACAAACAAAACAAATACCTAAATACTGTGAGGGGGATGGAAAAAAATATAAATTACAGGGAGAGAATCACAATTTCAGTGTCTCAATAGGTTGTTGAGGGGCCACCCACACCTTTATTTGTCAGAGGGTAGTGATTTTTCCTCCTCATCGCTCTTCTGGGCCCGGGCCAGAGGGTGGTGGGTGGAAGGAGAACAGTCAGTATGTGCCCTCCTCCGCGGCTCCCAGCTGCCTCACCTCCTCTCACCCTTCCCTGTCTGCGCCCACTGTCCCAGTTCGTCCAGGCCCTCATTTGCTCTTACTTGAGCCATTTGAAGGTTTCCTAATTGATTTTTACCTCCTACAGTCTCTGCCTCCTTTAATCCAGGCTATAAAACTGCCAGATTCATCTTATTGAAGCATGGTTTTCATTGTATCACGCTCCTGCACAAAATCTTCTGAAATCTTTTTCAAACGCCTCTCATTTGGTGACAGAAATGGGTAAGAACTCCTCTCTCCGGTGTGCAAAGTGCTTCACACGGCCATAACAACTCTGCTTCTAGAGGTCTCAGCATTCCTTTTCTTGCAAGTGTTACAGTTACTACAAGGCTTGTTTATTTGCTCCTAGAGGGTCTATAGCTTTTGAACATTTAATAATCATAGACACATAAATAGCCAAATACACAGGTGGTGGAAGCAGAAAATGAAGAATGTAACCTTGTGATCAAGTTAGGTGGAAGCAAATGTGACCTCAGAAGAACAATGACATTATAGAGAGGTCTCTTGCGGTTCTTAGAGGAAGCATCTCTAATAAAGAACGCATTCGAAAGGCCACAAAACACAGAAGGGGCAAGACAAATGGAAGATGTCCTATTCAGCCTCTAATTCTGGTAGTGCAGATAAGAATATTGGGTTGAGTAGAAAATTGCAAACTCATACCTCCCATACCTCTGATATTCTTGACCACCTTTTTTTTGGCCATTATCAGAGATACACTGATGGCTCTATATCTGTCATCTATCTATCTATCATCATTTATCTATTATCTATCATCCTATCATCTATCTCTTTATCTATTTCTCCTCAGTTTTATTGAAGGATAATTTGTATGCAATAAAATTTATCAATATTAGGTTTATAGTTCAATGAGGGCTTTTTTTTTTTGCGTAGTGCCCTGGCTGAGAATCGAACCCAGGCTGCTGCGTTGAGAGCGTTGAAGCCTAGCCATTACCCCTCAATGAGTTTTAATAAAGGAACTCAACCAAGTAACTACCAGCACAATCATGACTGAGCACTTCCATCATCCCCCAAACTGCCTGCCTGCCTCTTTGTAGATAATCCCTTCTCTGACCCTTCTCCCCGACAGCCACTGATCTATATCAATCACTCTAGCTTTACCTTTTTAGAATTTTAAATACATAGCATCGTATGGTATGTGTTCTTTTATGCTGGGCTTCTTTAACTTACTAGAAAGCATTTGAGATCAGAGAATCTCGTTTTAGATAAATGGTAGCAGCTGAAACTAGGACTATGCAAGAACATGAGCTCAAGACTCAAAAGTAGTGAATTTAAGAGAGTTCCCTGGTGGTGTAGTGGCTTAAGGCTTTGGCACTGGCACCGTCAGTGCTGTAGCTTGGATTCGATTCCCGGCCAGGGAACTACCCACATACAAAAAAAAAAAAAAAAGTAGTGAATTTAATTCCTATATTCAACACTTATTATCTGTGTGACTATGCACAAGTTAACCAACTTTTTCGAGTATTGATCTATTAAACATAAAAATAGGGTCAATGAAATTGACTTCATAGTGTTGTTGTGAGGATTTGTAAGTTGTAAATACAAATATTTAATAAATAAATATATAAATAAATAAGAAAAAAAAGAAAGCTTAGTGACTACTACATGTCTCACACATTTTTTTTTTGCCCTTCCAAAATGGTAGCTGATATTATTTACTGTGGTAGAAACTGCTTGTTGTTCCCCAATATCTGATCTCCCTAGGGAGGTCCCGGGTGCTGTGTCCTGTCCTGACATTTATAACGGTGCCTTCTGGCAACTCAGTAAGATTTCAGTTTAGCAAATAAGTGTCATGGTCACCATAGTTCTGTGGTAACGGAATTCCCCAATTTTGACTGGGCGTGTGGCCAAGCAGAATAAAGGCCATTTTTAAAGATTTCTTTGTAGCTAGGTGGTCATTTCACTAAATTTTGGCCAATGAGATGTAAGTGAAACTTTTGGGAAGTATCCTTATGGTGAGGATTAGACACTATCCTCCTTTCCCCCCCTCTGTTTAATGGATGAGGGCATCATGGCTGGGGTTGGAAAAGTTATCTTGGACCATGAAGTGACTTGGACAATGGAAACCATGCCAAGGGGGCCACAAAATAGAAAGATTTTATTAAATTTTACTTAAGAGAAAAATAACTTCTGTTTGTTTCTAAAGCTAACATTATTTTGCATTTTTTATCATTCACAGACAAATATTTCTATTTAGTACATTAGTCTCACATACCACCCTCAAGCCTTTAAATCCTCAGTGCAGCTAGGGCAAACTGCCTCAAAACTAAGTGGAACTAAAAGATAATTTTCCTTTTCGCAGTCCGTGAAATAAAACAAAAGATGCATATCCTTCATCACCGTTTTGTCTTTAAGTAACTTATTTGCTGGTTTGTGGCAACTTTATGTCTGTGGGGCTCACTTGGTTGAACCGATCTGATTGTGGACACCATACAGCTATTTTTCTGACCATGGTTTGGAGCGAGACTCAGAGAAACCATCCAATGCAGAGGTTAGGATTGAACAGTTAGGGCCTCCCACAAAGGAAGCTTCGGAGGCTCTTCACCTCCTTTTATTTGCAAATTTGCTCTCTAAAAGTCCGTTTTATGGTCAACGCTGTTGTCTCTCCAACATAGAGTTATCTCCCGCTTTGTTGCTCTTTATGCCAGTTTTCAAAGGTTATATTGTCAGAATCAAAATGTTCGTTAGAGATCCCTGGGCCTTAGCCTTTAGAGCTAGGAACAATCATCTGGTTCAAAGACTTATTGCATATGTTTTAATTTTCCTTTTTTTGCTATTTGTTGCAGGCAAAGATTCTTCCACCCCTGTAATGACTAGTCAGTTTGGCCCAAGTTAACTGCATGAAAACTTCTTTAATTTGTCAAAGTATAATTCACCAGAGGTAAACAGTAAGCAGAAAAAAATAATTAAGAGCACTATGAAAATGAAATCTTAATTCAAAAGACACTATCAACATGCTAATCTAAATTTGTTGATGAGTTAAATAGGGTTTGATAATTAGAGAGGTACATTGATCGAATACTTGGTTTGTACTTAATTATAGAGGGAACATTAATCTCCGTCAAAATAAGTGTTTAAGCTTCATAAAAATGCAGAGAAAGAAACTCCTTCTCAGTGGTCCATGACTATTACCTTAAATATGGATGCCAATGTTCTTATACGCAGGCAGATTCTCACACTTCATAAAATGTAAGCAGTATGATTAAAGTATTAGAATTGTGTAGCAGAGACACAATGAACTCTTCAGTGTTTATGTGTGCCCAGAGAAGTATGGTTGTATTTCATTCATTGATTCATTGATTCACTGATTCGTATATTCATTCAAATAAAGTTCATAAGCATATTGAAGTCACTGTCATTTCTCAGACCAAATGAAGATTCTTTCCCCTTTTTCTCAACAGTCTGAAACGAAGATTGAATCATGGTTAAAATGTTAAACCAGTTGGACTTTCATAATCCAAGAGGATGTTTTTGTATGGTTTTGAGACAGTCCATTACTGAACAGGCTTCTTAATTAGTTTCAACTTGTTCTGAGGGGCTGATAAATTGGAGGAGGAGGTGAAGGAAAGGACCACACCGTCATGGTCATGCATATTAACATGAATGTTGATTTTATAGTGAGTATGCGTGGTTTTTTGTTTTTTAATTAGAGGGCCTTTTGAAAAACGTTTCTATCAACTTCATGGCTTTATTCTTCCTCTCAGAGTTCATGTTTGTTTTTAAGAGGTGTGTGTGTCTGTGCGTGTGTGTGTGTTTGTGCATATTTAATGTCCAGAACTTTTTAATGAAAAATCAAGAGAATAAGCAGTCCCTACAATTAGTGCTGCTGAAAGATCTAGAAGGAAAAAAGATTTAGACGATCCACACCCACTTTGGACCAACATTTTGCAGGATTTGAAATTTTGAAAGAAGAAAGTCTCCATCCTGTGATACATCCTATGCCCACTCCTTGGGTGTTAAGTCTCGGTTCTGAAACTTGAGTGTTCATCAGAATCACCAGGAAATCTCGTGACAGAAATTGCTGGGTCCCATTTAAGAGAAATTTCCTTGTAATACAGATGCTACTTGTCTGGGAAATCACACTTTGAGAACCACTGATTTAGACTAAATAATTTAGACATAAAGAAATGACTTTCTGGAGAGAGAAGACTGGATTTTAGGGAAAAATATTCTTTCTTGGTAGTGGAGAAGACTTTTGGAAAGATGGTGTTTTAGACATGCTATATCACTTAAGCAACAGTTGAATTCTATAGTTGAGGTTCCAGAGAGGTGGTGTAACTTTGCAGGCCATCTAAATAGCCAAACAAATGAACCTGTTCTTTCTTGAAGGACAGATTTTGAAGAAAATGACTTTTACATGATTTTAGAATTTTATACTTGAATATAACGACAGAGGTCATTCAGTGTGGGTCTCTGAATGGTGTCATTCAGTCTTGTTCTGGTATTAAAGATCCAAAAACTGATTTGATGAGCACTAACAAATATATCCTTGTGAGATTTTTTTTTTAAAGAGAGACTCCAAGTTTTTATTCCCAGTTATTATAACAGTATATTTGGAATGGGGCCAGGATTATCTATTCTTTTTTTTTTTAAACAAGCTCCCAGATGATTTTGATGAGAGAACTATAGAGTACTGAATTAGTGGATCCTCTCACTCAGTGTATCCGGGCTCATCCAAATGTCTGCATGGGGAGGACATGGATTCTGTCTAAGAATAGCAACTTTGTTACTGGAGTACCTGTCATTTTCAAAGATTCAGTTTTGAATCAAATTTTAACCTTCTTAAATCTAAGAGTGCTTTCTATCTAGTAAAGTAAAACAAATCCATATATTGTTCTTCATGTCAATGTTTTGTGTTTTTCCTTTGTTTTGAAGGTAACCTATCCATGATTTGGTAAATGTTTATTTAAAAACATGACTTGGAGCTCCCTGGTGGTGTAGTGGCTTAAGGCTTTGGCGCTGGCGCTGTCAGCACTGCGGCCTGGGTTCGATTCCCAGCCAGGGAGCTACCCACATACCAAAAAGCAAAAACAAACAAACAAACAAACAAACAAACAAAAACATGACTTACAGACATTCTGCATCTATGTTATATTTCAGTTTGTCAGTGTTTCATTTTAATATCTGTCTAGAATTCAGATAGAAAATAGTGGTCCCTTCCACAGTTTAGAAATCTGGCCATTAGACATCTCTTAGTGCAACTGAAGATTGTATTGGCTGGGTTTTTTTTTTTTTTTTTTTTTTTTTTTTAATTATAGAACATACCACACTGCTAGCGTATATAAACACTTTTAATCAACTAATTTTTTTTTTTTTTGGTAGTTCCCTGGCTGGGAATCAAATCAACTCATGTTCTTAAATCTTTTTATGTGTATGTATAAATGTAGTATGTAAAAATACAGTTTTAAAATAAGAACACAAGGAAGTTGGCAACTCTAAGGCAAGAATCATAATTTCCTATGTCTACATGGGGCTGGTAGGTAAAAAAATGAACATTTGAATTAAACCAGTTGTAAATAATTGGGAGTGGTAGAGTCTATAGCTGGAGAGATCATTTTCTACCTATGGGGTTTACGATTTAAAATGTTTTAAAAATCACTGCCCTCCCAAAATTGAATACAAACTATACCAAATCAGAACTTTACCACTGGGCCAGTTATAGTTTAAATGAAGTCATTTTCAGCTCCCACTCTTGGGTCAGAAAGTTGAGAGTCTTGCAAGATGTTTCCAAAGGTGCTTACAATGTTGTTATTTTGAAAACAGATATTTAAGAATAAGATAAAATAGTACCACTTTACCATATGTCCCTTGAAATCTCCAGTTATTGAAGACATGCTAACACTTTTAGTTTGCTGTTCATAATTAGAATATGTTATTCAAGCATTTCACTATGACACTCATTTTTCTCCTCAGTTATACAAATAATGTTGCCAGATAAAATTAAATGTAAGAAAGGCAGTTTCCATTGTAAAGGATTTTTCCAGTGTGATTTCTCCAGAAGGCATCAAGCTAGAGTGTAGTTGAAAATACCTTTACATGTTTCCACCTTTTGTGTACCTGTATATTCATTGTTATATGAATTCTGCCTTTATTTTCCAACCCAGAGTTGAAATTTCTCTTAGGCAAGTGAGTTTTTTAATTATCACTTTGAAGTCTTCCCATAATATATGACAGGGTGTTGTGTTACAATGAGAATTTGATGTTTTCTGCTTATTGAATTCTAAATAGATTTGTGAAATCTATAATGACTTTTTTTATTGCCCTGACTTTATATTAGAATAAGGTGTTTAATTTGAGAATTTTGCTTTAACCTTCTATCTTCTCCTTCCTGCACAATTTGTAACAGGTCATACTTGGGAGGGACTACAGAAAGTTGGAATACTTTTATCAGGCTGCTTGTTTATACTTTCCTAACTGCACTTGTCTCCTTTTCTTTTAATATTTTAAAATTTAAGTCTTAATTTTATTAAAAAGTTAGTTTTCAATTGCTGTTCACATACATTCTTATATTAGTTTCAGGTGTACAACATAGTGATTAGATGTTTACATAATTTATGAAGTGATCACCCTGTGAAGCCTAGTGCCCATCTGACACCACATAGTTATTATAATATTACTGATTATATTCCCTATGCTATACTTTATATTCCCTTGGCTGCTTTTGTAACTGGCAATTTGTGTATATTAATCCCTTCCCCTTTTTTCAGTTACCCCCAGCCCCTCTCCCATCTGGAAACCATCTATTTGTTCTCTGTACCTATAAGATTTTTTTGTTTTGTTTGTTCATTTATTTCGTATTTTAGATTTCACGTACAAATGAATTTATATGGCATTTACCATACTCTGTCTGACTTATTTCACTTAGCACAACACCCTCTAGGTCTATTCATGTTGTCACAAATGGCAAGATCTCATTCTTTTTTTCTTTATTTATGGTAATACGAGTATTTCATTATATACATGTACCGCTTCTTTATCCATTTACCTATTGATGGACACTTAGGTTGTTTTCATATCTTCTCTATTATAAATAATGCTGCAATGAACATAAGGGTACATGTGTCTTGTTGAATTAATGTTTTGGATTTCTTCAGATTTGGCAGTCTGTCACATAGTAGTTCAGTAGTTCTATTTTTAATTTTTTGAGGAAACTTCACACTGTTTTCCATAGTGGCTGCACCAACTTACCATCCTACCAATGGTGTATGAGGGTTCTCTTTTCTTTACATCCTTGTCAACACTTGTTTTTTGTTGATTTATTGATGATAACCATTCTGAGAGGTGTGAGGTGCCATCTTACTGTGATTTAAATTTGCATTACTCTGATATTAGTGATGTTGTGTATCTTTTTATATGTTCATTGGCCATCTGCATGTCCTCTTTGAAGAAATGTCTATTCAGGTCCTCTGCCCACTTTAAAATCAGATTGTTTGTTTTTTTTTTTTTTTTGGCTTCGAGTTGTATGTGTTCCTTATGTATTTGGATATTAATCCTTTATCAGATATGTTGTTGGTGAATATCTTCTCTAATTCAGTAGGTTGTTTTATTATTTCGTTGATGGTTTTCTTCATTGTGCAAAAGCTCTTCAGTTTGATGTTTCATTTGTTTATTTTTCTTCATTTCTATTGCCTGAGGAGACCTATCTAAAAACATATTACTAAGAGTAATGTCAAAGAGCATACTGCCTATAATTTTGAATTTATTCTTGTATATGATGTAATAAAGTGATCCAGTTTCATTTGTTTGCATGTGTCTGTCCAGTTTTCCCAACATCATTTATTGAAGAGATTTTCTTTATCCCATTGTATTTTCTTTTCTACTTCGTCATAGATTAATTGACCATATAGATGTGGGTTTATTATTGGGATCTCTGTTCTGTTCCATTGATCTATGTATCTATTTTAATGCCAGTATCTTGCTGTTTTGATTACTATAGCCTTGTAGTATAGTTTTATACCAGGTTCCTTAATACCTCCAACTTTATTTTTTTTTCTCAAGATTGCTTTGACTATTTGGGGTCTTTAGTAGTTCCATATACATTTTAGGATTTTTTTTTTTCTGTGAAAAATGCCATTGGTATTTTGATAGGGATTGTGTTAAATCAGGAGATTGCTTTGAGTGGTATGAACATTTAAATGGTATTAATTCTTCCTATCCATGAGTGTGGTATATGCTTTCATTTATTTGTATCTTCTTCAATTTTTTTCTTCAATGACTTATAGTTTTTTGAGTTAAGGTCTTTTACCTCCTTGGTTAAATTTATTCTTAGGAATTTTATATTTTTGATGTCATTATAAATGGGATTATTTTCTTCATTTCTCTTTTTGATAATTCATTATTGGTGTTTAAAAATATAACTGATTTCCTAAATATTAATTCATGTCTTGTTACTTTACTGAATTCATTTATTAATATTAGTTCTAGTAGTTTATTTTGGTGTATTTTTAGGATTTTTTCTATATATAATAGTATCATGTCATTGGCAAATAATGACAGTTTACTTCCTTCTTTCCAATTTGGATGCCTTTTATTTGTTTTTCTTGTCTGATTGTTATGGCTAGGATTTACAATACTGTATTGAACAAAAGTGGTGACATTAGACATTTTCATCTTGTTCCTGAT
This sequence comes from Lyroderma lyra, assembly GCA_004026885.1. Lineage (NCBI taxonomy): Eukaryota > Metazoa > Chordata > Mammalia > Chiroptera > Megadermatidae > Lyroderma > Lyroderma lyra. Next base: position 95,263 of record PVJL010004943.1, read on the forward strand.
ATTTAAGAAAAAAGCTTTTGTTTCTGTTTTTCACTGTTGAATATAATGTCAGCTGTGGTTTGTCATATATGGCTTTTATTATATTGAGATATGTTCTCTCTATCCCCACTTTTATGAGAGTTTTTAATGAAATTCATTTAGTTAAATGAATGTTGGATTTCATCAAATACTCTTGCTGCATCTATTCATATGATTGTATGAATTTTATCCTTCATTTTGTTTATGTTGTGTATCACATTAGTTGATTGTGGATATTGAACCAGCCTTGCATGCCAGAATATATCCCACCTCCTCATGATATGTGATCTTTTAAATGTATTGCTGAATTTGGTTTGCTAATATTTTGTTGAAGATTTTTGCATCCATGTTCACTGGCCTATCTTTTCATTTGTTTGTTTGTTTGTTATTATAGTGTCTTTGTCTGGTTTTGGTATCAGAGTAATGCTAGCCTTGAAAAATGAGTTTTGGAGCCTTCCTTCCTCTTCAATTGTTTTGGAATAGTTTGAGAAAGATAGGAATTAATTTTTAAGTTTGCTAAAATGTATCTGTGAAGCCACCTAATCTAGGGCTTTTGTTTTTTGGGAGTTTTTTGTTACTGATTTGAGTTCATTAGGAGTTATCAGTCTGTTCAGATTTTTGTTTCTTCTTGATTCAGCATTGGGAGATTGTACATTTTTAGGAATTTATCTATTTTTTTTCTAGGTTGTCCAATTTGGTGGAATATAATTGTTTTTTTGTATTTCCTTATAGTCCTTTGTATTTCTATGTGTCAGTTGTCACTTCTCTTTCTTCATTTCTGATTTTATTTATTTCTACGCCTTTCTTAATGCCACTGATTATCACTTAATTGGCTACTATTTTCAACGTAAAATTTAGTCTTAAAAATATTTCTGAGTAAATTATTACTAAGGCCCTAACAATTATTAACTTTTAAACTTTCTTTGTCCTTAACTTTTAACTTCAGGGAGAAAAGGTAGTTTTTGAGCTTATTAAACTATTAAATCCTTTATTAGAAAGTAAACATTTAGGGATTAGTTGTTGCAGCAACCATAGTTTCATAAAAATTTGTATTTCCTTTTATAAAGCCATTATCTTTGGCCAAAGCTGCTTCTAAAAGATTATTTATATTTCTGATTTATTAATTACAATTCCATATTTCTACCTAAAATTTCCTCAACTACTTTTTTTTTTTAAATTAGGGTTTTCTGTCAATAAAGTCTACACTATTATATACGTGAATACTACAGGAAATCCAAATCTTCTGCAGAGAAATTTGGAATAGCCTTAGTGTAGGAGAAATAGGATAGGATGCTCTCAGCCAGAAGAAGTACAGAGCTTATACTAGCAGAGCTGTTGATGTACTTTTTAATCTCAGTTGTGGCAGTAATTACAGCACGGCAGCCTTTGATTGAAGGCAAACCTCTAATTCAAAGCTTTCTTTTCTTTAGCTGTGAGTATCTGCAGGAGTTTATGTATTTATGTTGGTACTTGCTGCCGAGGATTTTTGGACAGCTTAGAGCTTGTCAAAATCTGGTTTTAAATCCTTAGAAAAACATGCTGAAAGCAACCTGATGATGTTGTGTATAAGAAGCTAGAAGAATGGATTCCTGGTGGGCTTTTTCATTCCACTAATCAGTACAGTATTGGGAGCGTGATAAGCAGCTTTCCAAACTCACTGCTCTCTAAACCCTCTTTGAACACTTAAAAAAGGGGCACAGTTGCCTCAATTACTTGTTTTGGTGGCAGTAAAGAACAAATTGTAATAATTTAAGTCTTTTGGGGAGCATCTTTCATCCTGGAATATTAGATTATGAAATAAAAACTAAAGGGAGTTGTGTGAGGTGGTTGCCTACAAGATATCTGTAAGTTATTTGGATCAGAATTGTGAAAGTGTTACTAGAAAATTCATTCTCATTCACACCATTTAATTTATATGAAAATTTGTAATTAGTACCTCTTTGGAATGCTGTAATGATTTTTCATGTAAATAAATTTAAAGAAAACCAGAAAGGGTGGAAATGTATCTAACAGCTTTAAGATAAGCCTTTTGCAAGGAATAACAAGTGCTGGAGAGCATGTGGAGGAAAAGGAACTCTTGCACACTGCTGGTGGGAGTGCAAACTGGTACAACCACTGTGGAAGGCAGTGTGGAGGTTCCTCAGAAAATTGGGAATGGAGTTACCATATGACCTAGCAATCCCCCTTCTGGATAGCTACTCCCCAAATTTTAAAACCTTAGTTCTCAAAGACTTAAGTACCCCAGTGTTCATAGCAGTGCTGTTCACAGTGGCCAAGTCATGGAAACAACCAAAGTGCCCTTTGATGCATGACTGAATAAAGAAGCTGTGGTACATATACACAATGGAATATTACTCAGCTATAAGAAAAGATGAAATATTGCCATTTGCAACAAAATGGATGGACCTTGTGGTCATCATGCTAAGTGAAATTAGCCAGACAGAAAAAACCATGAACCATGTGACTTCACTCATATGTGGAATATAAAATGGAAAGCAACAAAGAAACAAAAATTCATAGACACAATAAACAGTTTAGTGGTTATCTGAGCACAATTCGGGAAGGGGTGGGAGAGAAGATAGGGGGTGAGAGAGGAGGGAGGGGAATTAAGCACATGGGAATGAAAAAAGAACTGACTTTGGGTGGTGAACACATAATGCAACACATAGACACTGCACTGCAGAATTGCACAACTGGGACCTATGTAATTTTTGCTAACCAATGTCACCCCAATAAGTTTAACAATAAAAAAAGATAAGCTCTTTGACTTAGCCATTTACCTTGGCTGGGATTATATTGTAAAGGACTGGTCTTGGTTGGAGGCAGTAATGAGAAGGGGAGGTGACTAGTAGTAATCTAGCCCCAATTTTATCATTGCCTAGCTATGTGACTTTGAGAAATCACTTACATCTATGGGTCTCATGGTTTGCAATTATAAAATAATGAGTGTAGGGTTGATAATACCTAATCTGAGTTCCTTTAGAGAGTAGTGTCATTTGAGGAAGTTGTCCAATACAGACGCCCCACTGAAAGTAAGAGAGGGATTAAAGAGTATTCCAGAAAACTCCGAAGGATCACAGTTCTATGTCAATAAATAGACACTACTTTATACCTGACTGGAAAGAAACCTGCTTATAGCATGAGAAAGATGGTGAATTACAATTTGAAGGTTAATTAGAAAGGAGGACTTTGCCCATCAATATTCTCCCAGTCACTAGCAACTACACTTAGAGAGGTATGCTTTGAATACCAAATTCATCAATTAAAAAGAAAGCTGTGACTTCTCAGCCAGCATCTGCAATTTATCAGAACTGTAGAAGGATCACACTGTGGAGATATCATAAATTAGAGAGACTACTGTATATTTATTCAACTACAGGTATTTAATTACTAACTGATTTCTTAGTGAGTGTAAATCAACATACATATAGATTCATTCAACAGCAAGAATTAAGCACCTACTATGAGCCAGGCACTGAGAGTATTTTGGTTTTTGAACCAAAGGGTATATGTTTATTTCATATATTCTCCAACCTAGCAATATATTAATATATCATATTTTCATTGGTGAATGTGTTTTACCTTTCGAAACCAAGACTCCACTTCAATTGTAAAATATTAAATCTCGGGAGTTCCCTGGTGGTGTAGTGGCTTAAGGCTTCGGTGCTGGTGCTGTCAGAGCTGCGGCCTGGGTTCGATTCCCAGTCAGGGAGCTACCCTCATACCAAAAAGCAAAAAAAAAAAAAAAAAAAAAAAAATCTCTTTCGTCCCACTGAGTAGTGAGATTTTTATTGGCACATTGAGCAGATTCTATCATTCTTTAGTTGTTTTTGGTTATTAAAGCTCTACAAAATGCATCTTGCTTCAAACTTCTGTATTTCTGCTCCTTCTGGGCTTTCTTTACTAAGCAGGAGTGAGAAGAAGGGAGAGGCAACAAGGCAAGCACCTCATTATTCAATGTTCCCCAGTGTGCAGGCCTTTCCTCCTTGGTTCTCTGTGTCCCTACGACTACCACCACCTGAGAATGGGTGCCTTTGGTGAGGTAAGGGTTCAAAGCTTGGTTCACTCATGGGGAACAGGAGTTGGCTCCTGGGGGATCCTGCAGGCTTTTCCTTATGCACAGTTCCCGGCACGGCGCATCCAGTTCTGGCGAACCTCTTCCAACTCCTCTCTGCTCCTGCCGTTAATGGTCCACCTGTTGCTGCTGAGATCACCTTACTGGGCAAACTGGGCCTCTCGGGTGAAGCCCCAACAAGATTTCCTAAGTCCAGTTATCCTCCCGAGTTCACGTGGAGGTGCAGGTCACTCTGCTGCTGCCTCTCTTTTCAACTCTCTTTTTCCTTTGCTTGGGTGGTTCAGGGGAAAATCAGTGAGTCCTACTCTAGCAGACAGCCAACAGGTGAATGAAGTGATAGTGTCATTCGATGGAATCACTCAGTCTTGACAGTTTTGGCTTTGGGTAAAAGAAGGAAGCTCATGGGACAAGAAGAGGGTTGTTTCTCACTTGGCAACAGAACGTGCAGGCCTCTGAGGACCCAAAGGCCCTTCCTCCCTTCCCCACCATCTGGTTTTATAGACTTGAGGTTGGAAGGCCGAAGTGCTGAGTGACTATATTCAGTTTTGCTGTCTCAGAAAATCACGAGGGAAGCTCCCTGGGCTCCTTGTTGATGGTTCTCTTTAGAAAATGTGACATAAAATACGCTTTTTCCAGTTGTAGGACTTCGCTGCAATTCAAGGACAAAATGGAAAGTTCCAATCAACATTCTGCTACAAAGCTTGTATTAAAGCAAGTTGGCTACATTTAGGGTGAGTTTTTTTTGGTTTCTGCTATACATATAGACAGAAACTCAGATTTCAGCACTAGGTGTAAAAGGCTGGAAGAGTTGAGTGTTTAGTGGTGAAATTCCTTGAGCAGATAAAGGTAACTAAAAGTCTGAAGATTCTTCAAGAGGTCAGGCCTGATTGAATCATCCCTTGTGAACTGACACTTCATGTGGGTTCGACAGATTATCTTCTAGTAGAATCCAGGGATCAACTGAGTAGGAAGCATGGTTCGTTTTTCAGGAGTCTCCTAATTCCTCAGCAGCGTGGAATATGTGACTTTCTGCTTGCGAACTTTAAGTTTATAACCTCGGAGTTATTTTGTATCTTTAATCACTGTGGTACTTCAAAATGTCCCACAGCATATGCTATGGAGAGAGGAAGAATACATGTCAGTTTGTCAGCAGATGTTTTTCTAACGAATATTACGCTATAAATTCATGTATTTAGTAACGTCTAGAAGGAAACACGCCCCTGTTTAAAATCACTCCCCTCCCAATACTCCATTCCTCTTTTCCTCTTTCACTTTTTTCCTTAGAAATTATAATAGTCTAGTATACTTTCTTGTTTGCTTATTTATCTTATTACTCTCTGTCTTCCCCAGTTAATATGTAAACTTCATGAGGTCAAGAAATTTATTTTGCTCACTGCTGTACCCTACATCTAGAACTGTCTGACATTTAGGGATTACATACGTATTTGTGAATGAAGAAATAAATTAGTGCATGAGTAACACTTTTTCTTATTAACCCATATTTCTTAGTGTCCACAACTCATACATATGTTGTTACTGCCAAAACCAAAAAGGACACCAGAGCATTTTAGCCACATTATCATAGTCTGCATTGTGTTACTTTCAACATAGAATACTTTGGTGTCAGAAAAAAAAGTCAAATGAAGGGATTTGTTATTATTTCCCTGCGATCATAATTAGGCCTTTAACTTCTCCCTGTTTCATGGAGACTAAGGCAAGAATAAAATGTCCTGTGTTTCAATTTTTAATGAAGAAAGAAAGGATGAAATCATTTTATTAAAAAGAGGCTATATGTTTGGTGTCTCCAGAGGTAGGGCACGGGCTCAGCATACAAGGTTAAAGGTGAGGGTATCTTACATATTATTTTCTGTTACTCAGGAATCTAAGCTAAGAGACAAGGAGAGACACTCAACATTATTGGGATTGTTTTAACTGAAAGGACAATGCACCCACGATAGAGCACGCATGCTGAAATAATCCAGGAAGTCAACCTGTGGTGAACCTAACTAGAACTAGCAACCAAGGCAGAAGCACAACTTGAAAACAGCTCCCCAACACCCTACAGGAAGTCCCCCCTTAATGTTGTCAGCAGGTTCTGTGACTCTAAGTGAAATGACATATAACAAAACTAATTTTCCATAGGCTAATTGATATAAACAAGGGTTAAAGTTACGATAGCATGTCATCAATGCTATAATGAAACCATGTTCTTTAAGGACCTGCTGTGTTTGGATGAGAGTCGATGCATTGGACATAATCATACCTTCATTTTAAAATGCAAAGCAAGAATGACTGGTCATGTTCAGTAGTATTGATTGGGAGAAATTCTTAATTTTTATAGTTATTGTTTGAGTGTGGCCATTTTTGAATCCTAATAGGCAGGGAAAATCCTGGTACCTATTACACGTACTTTTTTCCCCAGATGGTGTTGGCATTTCTGCTCTTATGCACAGTGCTTGAGTCCTGAAAGACGACAGGCTCAGCTTTGAAAGGAGGAGTCCTTGATTGCTAGACCCACAGCATGTTATTTACAAAATCCAGAGTTGTAATATGAGGCAATTCAGAGTTGACTACCTGTTATTAATTGATTGCTAGTTTATTGATTGTTTATGAAAATGAAATTTTGGGAGAACTACGATTACACAGTACAGTCATGGTAGTTTGGGGAGTTGAAGTGTCCTTACACTGAGATTCTTGAGGACCCAGGCCAGTGAGGAAGGATTTAACTTGATAGGGACTTGACCTCACTTATTAGAGAATGATACTCTTTCCTTTATATTGCAGCTATTGTGAAAATACTTCTGAATAAGAAAATTATATGTCACAATACCATTAGGTGACTGGGACCATATTCAAATTACCTAAATAATCCTTCTTTCTCCAATTCTGTCACTTTTGCTTGCTTACTAGTCTAGTTTGTTCTGTTTGTTGCTTTCATTTGGATTCTAGATGCCTGGTGTTTACTTGGGTTTGAAAAGCTGAGTTGAAAATGTGCTTAATCATTTCCATTCCCTGGGTGGAAGGCAGAGCAAGAGAGCCGTGAAGGTCTTTCACACGCCCCTTCTCTGCTCAGTTTGCCCTTCCCTTCTTTATTCAAGAAAACGATTGCATTTATTTTTCTCTCCAAACTTAAAAAAAAATATTTTTTTCTTTTTATTGTTAGTTTTATTGGGGTGACATTGAGTAGTAAAAATTACATAGTTTCCAGGTTACAATTCTACAGCACATCATCTCTGTGTTGTGTTATGTGCTCACCACCCAGGGGCAGTTCTTTTTCCATCACCACATATCTGACTCCCCTCCCTCCTCTTTCAACCCCTGTCCCATACCCTCAGGTAACCACTAACCACTGACCACCAAACCATTGATTGTGGCACACAAAGCTGAAAGCAACAAAGAACAAAAACGCATTGTTGTAAGCACGCTTACTTGTCTGGAGTCAGAGAGAGCCACTGGGCTTTGGCCTCCTGCTGATGGAATCCTATTGTTTTGTAAACTGAGAGTTTCCTCCTCTCGTTTTATATCTGATTAGTTGTCCAATTATGCTTGGTAGGAAAAACCTAATATAAAGGATTGATATTTTCATTTTCTTTAAGCATATTATAATGCAATGTAAATATTTAAAAATGGCATTTCTGTGGTTGGTAGTTTGTAGTGGTACATTGAACATAGATGTCGGAGTTAAGCATGTCTGAGATTGAATTCTGAACGTACTTCTTAGTAGCTACCTCAGTGCTTTCACGCTCTCTCCTAAGCCTCAGTGTTCTCATCAGAAAAATAAGCTCTGTGGGGTGCTTAGGAGTGTGGGCTCTGATCTCCGATTGCTTGCATTCATGTTCCAGGTTTGTCACTTTGCTGAGATTTTCTGTGACTCAGGTTCATCAAGCTGTAAAACAGGGCAGTAATAGAACTACTGCATAGATTTGTGAAAACTAAATGACTATTAAGTGACGTAATAAAGCACTTAAAACAGCCACTGGCACACGGTAAGCTCTCAGCAAATGTTAGCTATTATTTACATGAAAGTCTTGAAGCTATTCAATAATCATCAGTTCCTTTGCTCTGCTTTTATCATCTTCACCAAATTATTTCCTGCATTTAATATTTTTTTAGTGCAGATCCTTGCTAACCTGGCTTTTATATCTTAAGCTTTCTGCATCTGCATTGCAATGTGTACAGGTAAAAATTGTTACAGCCTGGTCACATCCTCACTACGATATTCCAGAGCTGGATGTTTGGGTGAAAAATGTCCTTTTAGTGCCCACTAACTGGCTACACTGTACTGAACTCTAAAATGTTTGAAGCATCTGTACCTCCTGGAGCTTTTACTTCATTTGGGAATGACTTTATTGAACAACACTGACTTAGCATTTGATGAGCAGCAAAACTCAGGAAGAGAAGGAAACTAAAGAATGACTTAACAGCAAGACAAAAGGGCAAGGGACGTTCTAAGTTAGGGATGGCAAACGTGTGCCCGTGGCCCTTCCTGCAGTTCATGGCAAGCCTTGCTGGGCCCAGGTACAGCTTTGTAGTACTTTTCGACCCAATTCTCAACCATCACTTTGGCATTCCAAGTTGTCAGCCATGTGTTAGGTGCAGATAGAGTGGTATGGTGTTGTCCTGACTGAATGAATGTCACCTTTTGGAGCAATAATGAGCTCTTTAAGTATCCTCAGTACTTTCTAAACATGAAAGCAACCTTATAATTTTATTTTCAAATTCCGAAGATGGTCTTTTAGAACCAGAAGTCTATGTTGCCTAGGAAAATTTTAAAGGCTTTGTGCTTGTGCAAAGGCATGATTTTGGGAAATATGTAAATGTCAGTGAACTCATTGTGTCTGTAGTTCCTTTGACATAAAAATAAAACTGTCAAACTATCTTATTTTTGTAAGAAATAAAGTATCCCTCATTTTCTGCTGTAACTATTTTTAAATTAGTAACATTGGGCCCACCTGTATCTCATCTAGTGGAATCTTCATAAGGATCCTATGTGGTGGGGCTCATACCATCATGGTAAAAATCATTTAGAAATACATTACTTTAGCACTGTTTTCAGATAACTTTATGCTTTACAACACTGGAGAGGATAGTCCCAGTGGTCTCCATGAAGGAATTAATTTTTTCTTTTTAACACATCTTGTTATTTTTGCTAAAACATGGTGGACAAAGGTCACGTACAATAACTGAACTGTATTTTAAAAAGTTATTTTATTTTACCTTTTTTCTAAGAAATATTTCTTAATGTCATGGCTGTGTTGATGTTCCATAGGCCACTCAAAAATAAAAGGACAGATGGCTCTTATTGCCACCAAATACACACGCGTCATCTGTAGGGTCACTTGTAGGGCATCTCAACTTGGATGGTTTCCTTCATTATTTGCTTTCATTTAAGACAGGAATGTCATAGAAAAGACGGATTTCACGGACCTTTCAAAAAAAAAATGGAAGCAACTCATTCCCAGCATACGTGTGCCCGTGTTCTTCAACCAAGGGGTTACCCACCCTGCATTTTCTTACCGCCACCACCGGTGACCTAGTGTCCAGAAACGTCACCTTCAGGAAGACTGAGTTACATTATTCTTTACGTTTTGTCCTACTTGTATCATTTAGCCCCCTTCCCCCAACTCCTCCAGCACAGGGGGAGCTTGCAAGGCGTGACTGCAAGTAAGGGGCGAATGCACCGCCCCACAGCACACGCCTTCGGGCCCCTGCCCCCTCCCGCCTTCGCACAGTCCGTGTCCTCTCTCTGCAGTTTATTTGTTCCCTCCTTGCCAAACTTCTGTGTGTCTTTTAAGACTCAGCTCATGCTACTTCCCTAAGAAGTCCTTCCTGGACTTCCCTTCACGTCCCGGGAGACATACATTCTGCAGTTTTGGTTCCCGTACCATCTTGTGCTTAATGCCATTATTTTGTGGTAGAGATCCAACCCCATGATACTCGGTCACTTTTGTGTCCCTAGGCCCGAGTGAGGGCAACTACACAGCTCTTCCTCAGTAAACCTTGTGAGTGCAAGTTACATTCCCAGTTGTCGACGCTACAGCAAAGTGCAAGTTCGTTCCAGAGACATCGGAGAGGGAGAGCTGAGAAGTTAACTATCGTAGTACGCACTGTCATTACTGATAAACTTGTCTCGGAAAACACAAGCCATTCTGCTTCATTCCAGTAATTTCTGTAACGGTTCCTTCCTTTCCTAGCACAGCACTCAACAGCAACGCAGACACCCTGGCTGCGAGCAGGTGTGGTTGGTAATGGATGGAATTGGGTTGGGAGCTGTCACAAAGGTCTGCTCTGGGCCCTCTCTGATGTTTCGAGCTCTTGGCTTCGGCAAGCCTGTCATTTGCCAATTGTCAAATAGGTTGAGTCATCAGTCTGGCCTTGTCATCTGGGAGCCTCCAAATGATTGATAGGGCTCTGTTACACTTCCCAATAAGATGATTAATTGCCCACTCGGCTCTATCAACCTGGTTTTCTATAAAGTAAGACTAAATAAAAACAGTCATGCCATTTCCTTTTCTACCTGTGAAAGCTGCAAGATGGGAAAATGCATTTGAACAAGCTCTTTACTCTCTAATATTCAGTCCCTAAAGGATAAATTTCCTTTTGGCAAAACCAAACTTGGCAATTATTTTCAGGCTAACAAACTAATCTGCATTTGTCTACTTTGCATAGTGATTTGGTATACATTCTTCTTCACAACAAGCCTGTGTAGTAGAAGGATAAGTATTATTATCCTCATGTTATAAATATCCTGAAACTCAGGAATCATTTTAAGGTCGTATTGAGTTCCTCTATGATTTTTACCTCCCCCCATACCATGCTATCAAGCATCTTGTTGTACGAAAGGAAATGTCTGACTACTGCACCCACCTCTGTGTTATTCTCCCATCCAGGGTCTATTTCTAAAGTGCTATATAGTTTTTCACAAACTTATTTGCCAAGATCCTGTGATGCCTTAGGTGGACCTGTGGGGAAGGGGAGTAAGCAAGACGGGGTGACCCCAAGCGTACGGAACTTGTCTCCAGCATGGTACAGCCAACATCCGCCTCGTGGGGTCAGATGGGAGCGATGGCTCAATCCCAGCCGAGGAGAGAAATCTGAGACACTCCCTGCTCGCCTACACAAACGGTTCCTCTCCAGGTAGGGTGTTGATTGTCTCCAGCATAATGTGGCTCTTGGATGCAATCCAGTCAGCTAAGTAGAAACTCCGATTTGGCAAGGTGAGCCCAGCCATGGCTTCCTGGTGTGCTGATCAATAGGAAATGATTTTGGAAAAATACAGCAATGGTAGCAACAAATAGCTCTGAACTTCTGCAGCCAAACACTGTGTTAAAGCGAACAGCCAAGAGTTTCCCCTATGGTATCCCTTCTCAGATGATAACGTACGACTTTAAACTTTTTTCCCCTTATGCATTCTACAGCTTTATTCTTCAGACTTGGTTAAATCGAAATTCTTTCTGGAATCGAAAATGTGTGCCTCTAAGGACCGTAAGTTTTCTTCATTCTGGCCTGATCGGTCCTGATGACTTGACCAGCTCCTGGGCTCCCATTTCTATCGCTGCCTTTTCTCTATGCCTCTGTTTTCTTTTTGTTTCTTTCTGTTTTTGAAGATGGGTGGGCAGGATGTCAGCGAGGAGGAGTGGGTGGACGTGGAGCGGGGAGAAGGGCTGACTGGACAGACTCAGGAGCAGCAGGGTTTGGGGGTGGCAGTGGAGTCACGGGGGACAGGTGAAGACGAGCTCTGAGGGCTGCAACGTCAAACTGTGGAGACTGATGGTGGGCAGATAGGGTCAGTTTGTTGCTGTTGGTGGTTTCCTTTTCCATTTGTTTCAGCATTTTGATTCTGAGGGGGTACTATTTTGATTTTGTGATTATTTTATAATGGAAACAGATTTGAGTATGAAAAAATAGACAATTCGTAGCAATGTGTTGGGCTTGACCCTCCTATACGTGCAAACCAGTGTGTCAGAACAAGCTTTCTTCTCGTTGCTGCACACATCTGGACCATTCTGAAAAAGACTTCAGAGGCACAGGCAAACTTCTGACGGAGTCCGTCCCGTTTTCGGATCATACAGGTTAAGTTGTCAGGCCAAACTAAGGAGAATAACCAAGATCTAGACACTCACACCCTTTCTCTCCTCTTTTTTTTGTCTCCTTTTTTCTACCAGCGAATGAATATGAGTAGTTTAAAACTTAGTCTAGACACAGCTAAAACCCAGTAATATCCAAGTGTCTTGCTACACAAGAGCTACTCATATTTCCTCAATGTTGACGATGACGACCGAGTGTTTTTTGAGCACTTATTACCTGGCAGGCACCCCTGGCAGTCCGTCACATATTGCATATATTGTTTCATTTACTGCTCTCAACAGTCTGGGGTAATGATTACTCCCAATATAAAGACAAAAAACCCAAGGTTTAGGAAAACTGAGCTGACTAATTGTATCCAGAAATTTCATGGTGGACTTAGCAGTTGAACACTGGTCTGTTATTTCCAAGCTCGAATCTCCTTCTATAGACAGTATTATACACAAAGTCTTTTCATTATTGTTCTTTCTTTATTTTTCTGAGGGATGTGACCAGTGAAACACTGTTTCCCCCAAAGTAGAGTTATCAACAACGAACTCTGCTGAGACGGCCCGGGAATGCAAAACAGGGCCTCTAGGCTACGGTCTGTTTCTGTGCGAGCCCTGGAGAAGTCCTCCAGTTATCAGCTGTAACGCAGCTGGCCATTGCACTTCTGACTGTATTTCAGGAATATCCATTTCAGCTGATTAGGGCGATCGTAATTGCATGTCTGTAACTGCTAATATGTTTCATTTGCCTATTGTGATGATTTGAGAGCAAAGTCTAGAGGGTTCCATGATTAATTCTTGATATCTGAAAGAACTAAATTAAAAATAGCACCACATAATGAGCACCCACGATACCAGACACCGCACCAACTGCTTTTGCAGGCCATCCCATTTGAATCCTCACTAAAACGATACGAAGTGAATGGTAGTTTAAGTTTACCCTTCATGAAGAAACTGAGGCTCAGAAGAGTTGAATAACATGGACAAGACAATTTAGCAAGTTGAGGAGTCAGCTCGGCACAACTCTTCAGATCAATTCCATAAACTCTGGAATTGATGGACTCTGTGTGTGCCGGGACAGGGCTGTGGACAGGAACTCGCCAGAGTAAAGACGAGTGTGGCCTGTGCATCTAACGAACCAGGTCGGGTTGACTTCTCTGCGTGCTGAACACCCACAGCAATGACAACCATCACTGTGTGTGTTTCCAGTCTATATTTCTATTCTTTGGGCCTATCATGTATACTCACTGTATAAAAAAAGCACACCTATTGAGTAGTAGTTTGTTCATGCTACTGCCACTGAGCCCAACTTTGTATTCTTGATATAATTACAGACTTTCTGATGGAATATAACTTTCTATGGACATGACAGGATAGAACTAGATAGATTTTCCTTAAGATAAATATACATAACACAGCAACGGCAAAATAAAACAAATGCCAGAGTGAATTTAAGCAACATTCTCCTTGAAAGCTTTTTCCACTACAACTCGAATCCATATCATTTTAAATAACTCATTAGTAAACCTGTCCTTGAAAATTATGTCTCCCTCTCTTGAATATCGATAAAGAGATTTTAAGTCAGGTGGTAACTGCTCTAACTTGGGCAGAAAATGCCAAGGGAATTTCACTGACCTTCCTTGAGGCTGTCATTTTAAATTGCTGTCTTTGTTGCACCTCTCTTCCCATTTCTAAATTGAAGCTGAAGTTCTATGCTAAGAAGCTGCCACTTTTACGCCATGATAACACCAAAAAGTCTTTGTAAACCTTGAAAAAGGAGTCTAAAGATTTCTGGCACTATAAGCATGGACATACACTTCAAAATCTAGAGTTCTTTGGGTTTCTCTCTCTATGGAATATTTTATTTTTCCACTACCCCCACTTCTACCTTCCATTTTGTATGTTTCTTCTGCTTTAACCATGACTCCTTGTAGCTTGCTGTTTTTGAATGAAACCAGAGAACAGATTCCTGTTACAAAATTAAAAAACATAAACCTACTGAATGAACTCCCTTAAAGAATATTTAAATCAGGTCCATGTATTTACGTTAAACCCTATAATTTAGGACTTAAATTATAAAGCAGAGAAATATATTTAAATTCAACTTCAGTGATCTCTAATACTATTACTATAAAAATAACTACCATTCACTATACCATGTGTCAGCTACCATCTGTAAGCTAAATGCCTTTTATATATTAGCTTCCTAATGCTCAACACAACCTGTGCATTATCTATGTCTCCTCTTGCAGAAAAGTGGACTGTCTTGATCAAGGTCATACAACTTAGAACTGCCGTAAGAAAGATTCGAAGACAGATTTATCCAATTCCAGAACTTGAGCTAACCTTCTCTTATTAACTTTTAATATCCAGCAGTTATTTATTTACTATGTGTACGATGCTGGGGACACATTGGGAAGAACAGCTTTATCTTTGAGCTCTTAAGGCACGCAGGTCACCTGGGGGAAACGATATGAATAAGCAATAAAGAGTGGTAAGTGTCCTCTGTGTAAGCAGCACACGGTGCCACAGAGGGACAGAGAAAGGGCATGTGGCAAGGGCAGCAACATCTGCCCAGCAAGTAGTATGCAGCTGAGACCAAAAGGACAAGTAAAAGTGGGTCAGAGATGGAAGGGTTGGGAACCAGAGTGAGAGGGCCATTCCAGGCAGACACAAGAGTAAGCACGGAGGTCCAGAAACAAGGAGAGCTCAGTGGAATAGGAAAAGGGAGGTGGCTCGGTAGCGTGGGGGCTGGAGCTGGGGCTGCAGAGAGAGGCTCAAGGACTGTACGTGTTCTGCCAGGAGGCGAGGGCTACCTGATATCAAGGAAGAGTTTCTGAAGGATTAAGTGGCCTTTGGGGCTGCAATTCATGGGATCATCTGCATCGTTAGCTCTCCTTCCTCTCCCAGTGGTTGGATTTTCCCAACAGGGCCAATGCCCCACCCGCCACTGAAAGCACTTACTCAGTGCGGCCTTTAGCTCTGCCTCTTGCTTGCTTTGCAAGTTGTAACGATGTGCTTCTCTTGGTTATCAGCTTATTCATGGGATCAAGCATGGAAACACTTGGCCCTGAGGATGCTGAATGCCCAATAGCAGTGCTTCTTGAATGTCGATGTGAGTGTTCACGACATTGTGAAGTTTTGTGACTGCCTCCCTGCACACTTCAGCGTTTGCTTCTACTTCCTCTGCCACCGCTCTACGTACTTTACAAAAACTCAAAACACATCCTGAAATACAGGCTGGTAAGGAAATCATGACACAAGGGCAAGCTGGAAGATGCCACTTAATTTCCGTGATGCCTGGTGGCTATTCAAATAAGTACAGTATTTTTTTTAAATGATATTTAGTTTTTAGCAGATGGGACTCACTTGTTTCAATATATGAGTAACTTGTATTTTTAAGAGGCGTACTCTATTTTCTGTTGGGTGAATCTGCAAGGAAGAGAAGTTATAACTCAAGACAGGAGTAGCCTGTGCTTACAGGTGGGAATGATTAAGTGGACCAGTGAAAGGAGGACGAATTCCATGACTTTCGATGTTAACGGCTGGTGGTATTATTCTTTAAAACCCATGAGAACTTTTCCATTTGCAATCAATCCATTTGACCCCAGGGCACACTAGGAGTGCTGACCGACGTTTGCTCCGTGAGCATCTGTTTCCTTTCGTTTTAAAGTAACCATTTGTCTAGCACCGCCACCCTCCTCAACGTGAAGCGGCGCCGGGAAAGCAAGAATTGTAAAATTCCCATTTTACAGAAACAAAAAGTGAGAGTCACAAGAAAAGGAACTTGTTACAAATATTTTAGCATGTTATTAGCTCTTGAAGTTTCTGGTTTGTTATTAAGCTTATTGCATGTCCCTATTGGCGGAGTACCATCTCTGTAAATGAGCAGAGCAAATTCTAAGGGGAGCAGTACCATTAGAGGTTTGGGTTAACATTTCTCCCATGCATTACAGCGAAGCTCTCTACCTGCATACTTTTTGTTTTGTTTTGTTTTGTCTTTTTGGAGGTTATACTCTAAAGGCTAGAAAAGAAATAGAATATCTCTGATCTTAGTTCCCTTGTGTTAAATAAAGAAAATACAGCCCTCTTTTCCCCCTTCTTTTATATATATATATATATATATATATATATATATATATATATATATATAAACAAACCCAGTCATATGTAAGGCCATTCACTACAGGGGAGAAGTGAACGGTACCCAATGCGCATGTTAAAGAACTCTGTTGTCACAAGAAAGGTAAGACACACACGTACCTGTATAGGAATATGCATTAACTACAGCTCAGGCTGATTGAGTGCTCACTGTAGTTCAGGCACTCTGCCTACGTTATTTCATTTGATTCTTACCTCAGTCCTCGGAGGAAGGTAGTGTTATCACCCTCATTGTGATACGAGAAAATCAAGGCCAAGGAAGTAGAGCAACTTCCCTATAGACATATAACTGGGAAAGGAGAGCCGGATCTCAAAATCCTATGGTTTGAGTCCCAACCATGACCCTCCTTCTTTGCTCTTCCTTTTCAAAACTGTTTAACTATTCATGGCCAGTAAGTTTTACCGTCAGTTTGTCAATTTGTCCAGAATGTCTTGCTGGTATTTTATTTGCAACACAATGTCTTTAAAGATTAACTGAGGGAAATAAGTCATCTTAATAGTAAGTTGTTTCAGCCAAGACCAACATGGTGACTCTCTATTTATTCGGGTGTTCTTTTATGTTACTTAATAAAGATATTTGCTTTTTCTCCATAAAAGTCATGTGCATCCTTCATTAGGTTAATTTCTGGTTACTTTATAATCTTTGTTGCTATTTAAATGGTCTGTGTTCTGGTTTTGTCATTTTTGGTATAAAAAAATATGGGTTTTTAAGTAGACCTTGTACCTAACAAGCTTACTTGTCAATCTGAACTGCATCTAGTAGTTTTGGATTCTGTTTGCTTTTCTTTATAGTTGATCATATCATCTGCAAATAAGGAGAGTTTTGTTCTTTCCTTGCCAATTCTAATGCTTCTCCAAACCAATGTTTAACCATGGAAGTAACAGTGAGCATTCTTGTTTTCTGATTTGAAATGAAATAAATCTCAAAGAAATACTTTATGTAGTTTTTTGGATAGGACTAATCAAGTTAAGGATCGATTTCTGAGTCTGATATCTTTGTTTTCTTTTTAAGTCATAGAATATTTCTGATTAGTTAATTATGTAAGTTTTCTTTTTTTGGAGATGTGAGGACTGATACATTTTCTGTTTTAAATTATATTGACATGATTTAGTATGTAGACAGAAATGGGGGAGGTTGGGATAGACCTTATATTATCTTAGTTCTTTCCTTTTAAAAAAATATCCATTTAGATATATCTGGATGCTATTTTTGCCTAGATGTTTTGTGTCAATATTAATAAGCCATTAAGGTATATATTTATTTTCTCATATAGGTTGTCACGTGATTCTGGAATCAAGGTTGAACTATCTCTTCAGTTGAAAGGGCAGCTTTTCCTCTTTTCTACTTCTTGGAACAACTTGCATGGGTTAAGAATGATCTCGTGTTTTGTTGAATTCTCTAAAATACCACCAACCTGTTTTTAAAGAAAAACTAAGTTTATTTGAATTTACTGCAGTAGAAAAGAATGCCGTGATGACAGAATCCTGGTGTTCCAGAGAAGTTACAGGTGGGATCTTTAGAGGGTTTTGGAGTCCGGACTGAAGTGGTGAGAGATGGGCGTTCAGGAGGCAAACGGATTGAAAGTGGGCAGCGTTTGTGATACAGCTGAGATTTGGTGGGCACAGTGAGGCAGGGGTCTTGAAACGAGTCTCGAGGAGTCATCTGTTCGGGGAGCATGCTATTGACTCAGGTGAGTGTACTGTTTTCCCCAATAATTGGATGTGTAAAAATTTCCTGAACAAAGTGTTGACTGAGAAGATGATATTTGAGCAAAAACCAGAAGAACGTAAAGATAGATGAGTATCTAGTGGAAAATCATTCTAGGTAGAAGGAACAACAGGTACAAAGGCCCCGCGCCGGAGGAATGTGTGGGGCGCAGCTGGAGGCTGGCGTGGGAGTACTCAGGATCAGAGCACAAACTGGGGATGAGTCATGGAGAACATTGCAAGGACCTGGGAGATTACTCTGAGAGACACAGGCAAGTATTGGGGCGTTTTAAGGCAATGAGTAACATTCTCTCACTTAGATATTTAAAAGGATTACAGGGACTGTTGTGATGAGAGTAGATTTCAGGAAAGCGAATTTGGATGCTATTGTACTACGGCAGGGGAGAGAGGTCGGGACGGTTTCTTAGATGAGAGTGGAATCAGGACTTATTATTGAAGGTAAAACAAACAGTTTTGCTGATATATTGAATGTGTTGTGAGGGAAAAAAAAGAGTAAAGAAAGCAACAAGAGCATCATCCTGAGCTAGTAAAAGGATGTAGCTGACATTTACTGGGAAGAGAGAGGCTTCTGAAAGGGCCCGTGTGGAAGATGTAGATAAGGTAATTTAATCGTGAACACGTTCATGTAAAGTGCCTTTTAGCTACCTAAGTGAGAATGTCAATAGGTAGGCAGATAGATGAGTCTGCAGCTCCAGGGGGAAGACTGAAGTCCAAATAGGAATTTGAATTTCCTAGAAAATAGGTGACATCTCTATGTTAGTAGCTACATCCGTAACCGCATCCGCATCCACATCCGCATCCGCACCCACATCCGCACCCGCATCCGCACCCGCATCCACATCTACATCCTCACCTGCATCCGCACCCGCATCCGCATCTACATCCGCACCCGCATCCACACCCGCATCCGCATCTACATCCGCACCCACATCCGCACCCGCATCCGCACCCGCATCCGCACCCGCATCCGCATCTACATCCGCACCCGCATCCGCACCTGCATCCGCACCTACATCATGAGACTAGACAAGATCACCTGGGGGACGGGAGTGGAGAAGGAAGCGCCTAGACCGTAGGCACGAGGTCCCCCACGTTTAGGTGACAGGGGGACCAGCAGAGGATCTCAGAGGAACAGCCGCGGCGGTGGAAGAAGCTGGAGCAAGAGCGGCGTCTCGGGAGCCAGATGGCATCGCTGTTTGGGGGAGGGAAGACGCGGGTGGATGGGTTTGGATCGTCTCACTGGGGCCCTGGAAAAGAGCAGTTTGGGTGAGTGGTGGGGGTGAAAACCTGACCGGACGAGAGTGATGGAAAGATGGGGGGCAGGGCGCCTAGGCCACCCTTCGGGGGATTTCGCAGTAAATGGGAGCAGAGAGGAGCTGGAGCTGGAGAGGGAAGCGGCACCCAGAGTTTGCACGCTACCGCGGAAGGGATCACCGGGTCCCACGGAGACCGCCCCCGTGATACCAGTGTAGCTGTTTCCCCCCACGATTCCGCTTCTGCTCTGCCCGCTGTACGCACACAGGCACGCGCGCACGCACACGCTGGCCTATGACCAGCCCAAGTACATTGTACTATATAAAACCCTAAAAAGTGCAAGTGTGGAGCGGGGGACTACTCTAATTCTTCTCATGCTTCTATCTTATGAAAGAATGTTTACACTGACTTCTCTTTTCTTTATTCATGAGTGCTTCCTTTGCGAGGATTTTAAGAATGAATTCGTGTACAGTAAATGTTCTGAGGCCTTCTGTATTGGGACATATCTTTATTTTACTCTCATTTAAAATGTAACATTTTAGTAACATATGTTCTAAGTTCAAATATCCAGTGCTTTCACAGTGTGAAAATGTTTCTTCCTTGTTTTCTAGCGCCCAGTGCTCCTGACATGTGATACCCATTTATTATTGTTTTTTTTTTCAGGTTGGCAACTCTAGGAGGTACCTTGTAAAATTTACACTTTGTTTTTGATGTCTTGCAATTTATGATAGTGTGTTTAAATCTTGATTCTGTGTGGCACTCTTTATTTTAGATATTGGAAAAATAAAACAAGGTGTGGTTTGGCTGCATAAACATAATATCACATATATTAACTTGTGAATAAATTTTCATATTTGCTATTTCAACCATGCAGGAAACAACGATATCTATCCACTGATTGATTCTTGTAACGTTAGCCTCTGTGCAAAGAGTTCTGCATGCATTATTTTTAAAGCAGTACAACACCTTTCTGAAATAGATACTATTGTTATTTTTATTTTTAGGAGATGAAGAAATTAAAGTTTAAAACACTTGCATAACTTGCCAAAGATCACTTAACTGAGAAATGCTGAAGCTAAGGCCAAATCTAATGCCAGCTTGTTTAGCTCAAGGTATCGCTGACATCACCTTTGTACCTTGTATGTCTCCTTACACACACATTGTGACAAATCCTTCCTACTTCATTGACCAGTACTCTGAGTATGTTTGGTTCAGTTAGTAAATTTGTTTGCTGTTTAAGGAGACATTTTATTTAACTACAACTAAAAGAAAATTATTTTTGCGGGGCGGGGAGAGTTTTCATATAAATTCTTTTGAGAGTAATTTAATGATCTGCTACAATTGTGATGATCCCTTGATAACTGCAATTCTGTGAGCAGGGCTGGCCGTGCAGAGCAAATGCGTGAGAGGCACCGGTCGCTCATTCCTCTTTCCTCGGCGAACTGTCGTCTCCTGGCTCCCGCTGAAATAATCTCACTATTAGTGAGACAGAAGTAAGGGCCACACTGAAGGAAGAGAGATTGCTAAGAGCTGTGGGCAGGGATCTAAACCTGTCTGTCTTTGTCAATAGGCGTGCACTTTGTCATCCCGAGGTCTTGTTCGCTGCGTTTTCCGATTTGTTCCTCCGTGTCTGGGGCTGATAACAAGGTGGAAAGGCAGCCTGTAGTTTCAGAATCAAATTGATAAAAATGGGTGGGCAGGCTGGGGCAGTGGAGGGAAAAACTCACATGTTGATCGTACTGTCCCTTCCTTCCTGGATAATTTCTTAGAGGTCAGATTCTAATCTGCAAAGAATATACGTGATTTAGGTTTCCAATGAAAACAAGTGCTGTTTTAGTTCTCTGATTAGTCAGTCACTTTTACGACTTCTCTCTCTCATTTTTACTAGTTCTGTAGTGAATTTGGAGAGTGTCAAAGCAGAGGGGACAATTTTGACTGTAACAGGTAAAACTTTTGGATGAGGGAGCTATTTCTTCTGTATTCCTTTTAACTTCTACATTTGTGAATCTCCTATTGGCTTGGGACAGAATTTCATTTTACTTGTAGGTGTTTACTTGCAAAAAGAAAAAGCAATTCTTGGGTCCTGGTAATGGGATCCAAATGATACTGGTTGCTGTGACTGTTCACCACTGAGTTACACCTCTCTTAATACTAACTACCACTGACTGGGAACTGACAACGAACTATTTATGGTCCTCTTAACAATACGTGAGGAAGGTATTATTATCCTCACTTTACAGATGAGCAGACGAAAGGAAATTTGCAAGGACACTCAGCTATAAATGTCAAAGCTAGGATGCAAATCGAGACGTGCCGTCAATGCCCCGATCCCGCTCACGTCACCTCACCCACAATACAACGCGCCTTTACCTGTCTTTTCTGTGTTGATTCGCCGTCTTTCCTGAATTCCTGTGGGGCCTTTCCCCTTGGTACCGTGCCAATAAGTGCCCCGATCATGAATAATTTAAATGTTGAATTTCTGGGCCAAGGACTTGGGTTTTTATTTTCAGAGCACATTTAGTATTCAACATAAATAAAATATTTCTTTGCTCCATAACTTTGAGTGAGTTCAGACGTGTATCAATTTACTATTGGATTGAAGGTAGGAGAACGGGAATCATGTCCAAACATTAAAGAAAACCTATTTATTTACTTTTGTGTGGTTTTTTTTTTTACATACTTGAATCTAGTAAAAGAATTATGCATTTGGTACTACATAACGCACTGATGAATTGCTACCAGGAGACATCTATAGATTTGATTCAGTTAGGTGGCTGTCTTCTATGCAGCTGAACCACCTGATGCATGTTCTGCTCTGACGTCACACAGTGCCTGTACTGATTAGTTCCCTGGGATTTCTGCCGTTCAAAGGCTAATTTGTAGTCAAATCAGATAATATGATTTATAGGACCAAGGATGTCTGTCTGTACATGCACTGTCCAACACGGTAGTCACTTCCTACAAAGGGGCTGCTTAAATCAAAATTTAAATCAGTTAGAATGAAATAAAATTAAAAATTAATTCCTCTGTCATGCTAAGTGCATTCCAAGTGCTTAATAGCCCCGTGCGGCCAGTGGCTCCTCTATTGGATAGTGAAGCCACAGAAAATCTCTATCATAGCAGAACTTTCTGTGGGATAAAGGATATATCTAAAGGATAAAGAAGACAGAAAGAAAGTTAAGAGTAATGAGTTCAAGGAGCATCGCCTGAGTTATAGAAGGAAACGAGTTACGCTGCCTTGCAAGTCCCTGCGTATTTGTTTGCTCCTAGTACCTACCCACCAGGAGGAAGGGATTGGGTCTCGTACCTACGGCCTCCCTGTCGTATAGCACACACACTGGCTGACTCCCAGTGGCTCAGTATGTATTTGTTCAATGTTGCATGGATGAGAATCAAGAAAATAAGATGAATAGAGTGACTATTTTGGCAGTAGAAACAAAGTAGCCATTTTCTTTCCCAACCGAATCGTGTCAGCCTGCAAAATGGGATAGTTGATCTAAGAGTGCGTTAATGTAGGAGCCTTCTGGAGCCGCAATTATCCTGACAGGCGTCAAGGGGTCCTGGCCACACTCAGGGGGGCAATCATATCCCATGTTAAACCAGGGAGCCATTTCCAGGCTCCCTTCCATTTAGTTTTCTGACTAGTTTGCTTTCTTTTTATTTTTTTTAAATTCATTTTTATTGTTAGACTTATTGGGGTGACATCTGTTAGCAAGGATTACATAGGTTTCAGGCATACAATTCCACAGTGCATTGTCACCTTGATGCATAATAAGTTCACCACCTAATGTGACCCCTCTTTCCATCACCTTATATTTAGCTCCCCCCCCTCCTCTCCCACCCCCTCCCCTTTCTCCCCTCCCTAACCCACTCGTCCCCAAATAAACATTAAACTATTGATTGTGTCCATGGGTATTTGTTTGTTCATTTCTTTTTTTCTTTGCTTTCAGTTTTATATTCCGCATATGAGTGAAATCATGCAGTTCTTTGTTTTTTCTGTCTGGCTTATTTCACTTAGCATG
>PVJL010004944.1:0-118562 GCA_004026885.1 Lyroderma lyra
TTTTTTTTTTTTTGCTTTTTGGTATGTGGGTAGCTCCCTGACTGGGAATCGAACCCAGGCCGCAGTGCTGACAGCGCCAGCGCCGAAGCCTTAAGCCACTGCACCACCAGGGAATTCCCTTGATGCTATATTTTCAGTGAAATTAATGAGTGACTACTGCAGTTTCAAAATGTCATTTCCAAAACAGACACTTAACTCCTGATTTCTTGGGAATACTATCACACAAAGGGGCTGGCTCATAAAATTCCAAGTGAAAACAAAACAGAACAAAAGAACAAAGCAGGTTTTCCACAAATTCTACTTTAGGAAACTGAAGAAAACATGGGGGAAGGGATAAGGAGGGATGTTAGAAGGACATCATGGAAAAAATAAGAAACATCACAGCATTCCAATAAGAAATTAAAGATGTCTATTCTTCCTTCAAAAAGATCTCAATCAAGTTGACAATGCACTGTAGAATTGTATGCCTGAAACCTATGTAATCCTTGCTAACAGATGTCACCTCAATAAGTCTAACAATAAAAATGAATTAAAAAAAATAAATTAAAAAAAAAAAAAGATCTCAGATGGGAGTTCCCTGATGCTGTAGTGGCTTAAGGCTTCGGCGCTGGCACTGTCAACGCTGCGGCCTGGGTTCGATTCCCAGCCAGGGAGCTACCCGCATACCAAAAAGCAAAAAAAAAAAAAAAAAAAAAAAAAAAAAAAAAAAAAAAAAAAAAAAAAAAAAAAAAAAAAAAAAAAAAAAAAAAAAAAAAAAAAAAAAAAAAAAAAAAAAAAACAACAAAAAACAAAAAACACACACACAAAAAGATCTCGGCATATGAGGTGATGGATGTTAACTAAACTTATTGTGCTAATTATTTCACAATGTATACACACATCAAATCATCATGCTATACACCTAAAACCAATACAATCTTATAAGAGGGCTGTCTGGAAAAACTCCAGCCATAAATACCTCTATTTTTCATATTACATGGCTGTTTACTTTCTAGGCAGACTTCATATGTCAATTACATCACAATAAAAATGGAAAAAAAGGAAAAAATAAAGCTCTCAGGAGAACACACACCAGCTGCTGGATTAGCACTTACTTTCTTTGCATGCTCAGACCTCTTTGCTAAGAGATGTGGGGCTTCAGATGTAGTCAATAGCAAGTAATACATGCACTTAATACATTGTCTTGCCATCTATTTAATTCTGTAAACCCAATAAAAGTAGCCTACTTAATGTATTTAATTTGCTGGGTGGTTCCTTGGCCTATCTCCAGGGGTAGAACAATTTTTGTTTGAGTTTTCTGCTGAGTTTTCTTTTTTAATTTTAATTTCTTCCAATTACAGTTGACATTTAATATCATATTAGTTTCAAGTGTACAGCTTAGTGGTTAGACATTTCTAGAACTTACAAAGTGATCTCCACCCCCATAAGTCCAGTACCCTCTGCTGAGTATTAATATCAGTAAAAATGGAAGCTTTGGATTATGATTATTATAAACTATTTTCATTCTTTAAAAACAGAAAATTATCTTCTTCAACTTGTTTATAAACAGGGTACTAGACTTTTAAGTGAAGGTGAAGTAAATAAAACTACTTCACCTTCACTTAAAAATGACACAACAAATCTGAAGCTTCCAGTATCTCTGAGTTCTGTAAAAATGAAGTCAGCCCTGTGCCTTCCATCCTGAAAGTCTTCAGAACATGCCAAAGATAGGGATGGAGACATGGAAATACATTGTAGCAGTCAAGGCAGGTGATGTTCTGTCTCTGCTTGGGCAACAAAATAACCACCTTCTTTTTTTTTTTTTTTTTTTTTTGGTTATGGGTTAAAACAAAGAGCTGCCACAAATAGCTGAAATTTTGGAGGAACGTTCCTAAAGAAAGCCAGCTTTGTTAATCTGCTTACTTTCAAACCTCATGCCAGAACTACTAACAAAGTAGCAATCCCGATGAACCCATCATTCCCCCGCGTGCCCATTCTATGATGGAGAGCCCTTCACAAACTAGGATAGTATTAATCCCGCAGTGGCAGGGTGCATGAGGTAAAGCTAAGAATGAGATCATCTAAAATAATTAACTGATCTCTAGAGTTGGTCCTATCAACATGGCTCACTCCTTCATATTATAGGGATAGAGTTCCTTTTTTCTTTTTATTAGAAAAGTTTACAGGGGAGTTCCCTGATGGTGTAGTGGCTTAAGGCCTCGGCACCGGCGCTGTCAGCACTGCGGCCTGGGTTCGATTCCCAGCCAGGGAGCTACCCACATACCAAAAAGCAAAAAAAAAAAAACAAACAAACAAACAAAAAAAAACAAAAGTTTACATATGATCAAATTCATTAGGACTGAAAAGTATTTTTTCTTTAAACAAATAAAATTGATTTTGTGTTAGGTTCCTAGTTCCCTCCCTTGAACTGAAGGGGACAAAGCAGACCTTACTTGCAAATGATTGCATATGTGCACCTTGTTCCACATTCCTTTTTTTTTTTATTGTTAGACTTATTGGGGTGACATTAACACGAATTACATAAGTTCCAGGTGTACAATTCTACCATGCATTGTCTGTGTTCCATTTTTCTTGCCTTCTTCTCATTACTCATGTATTTCATTCCCTCAATTTGTTTGAAATTTATACTTTTTTCTACTCTTTAGTTTGATATCCTTAATTTATCAAAATATATTAGTTTAACTGAAAATTTTATATAACAAGTTCATCAATTCCCTCCTCAGTTATGCCTAATGTGTTAACCTCATCCACTGACTTGTTAAATTTTATTATCTGTCTCAGGTCTCTATCTCTTTGGTTCAACTTATTTTCATTTTTAAAAGTTGTAAATTTCTTGTTCACTTGTAATCATCTTTATTTCCATGACCAGAGTAAACATAGCCCTTTGACACTGATGTCTGAGAATTCTAATCTGCGCTGTCTCTGTGTAACTGTCTTGTTGTCTCTTATTTCTCCTCATTTCTATGCATGGTGTCTTTTCAAGATGCTTTTGGTTAAATTAGGGAAATTACTTCAAATGACTTTGCTTTAGGAGGACTTTGTCTAGGACTGACTGTCCGTAGCTAATAAGGTCTTCCTGCCCTTACAGCTCATTCTGAACAAGCTCTTTATGCCTGCGCTTCCTCATTTGTAAAATGAGATAATAGTACTTAAATCATACAGTCTACCTGAGGATTAATTGGACAGTTTTTGAGTTCCTGGATCCAATCAAACCTGAAACCAGTTTTTCTGTTATTTTTGCTTAAATTTGAGTTTGGTTCCTCAGTCATTTTTGACTGTGTCAGTGGCAGATTGGGACATCTGTGGGTGGTGATGCTGGGCCAAGTCACTCTCAGAGTGGGTCTTGACAGGTATGGTGCAAAGGCAGCGGGTTGGGAGGAAATGTTGAGGTCCTGTGGGAATGGTCCCTCAAAAAAGCTTCCGAGCAGGATTACCTTCCTCAGTGTGAAGGATTAGAGGATTTTTACATCCAGGTACATTTGTCTGCTCCACTCCACCCCACAGCTGTCCCCACAGAAGCCCTCCTTCTCATAGTTGATAGCTGGCACCTACAGGAGGGGTCATGTGGGGGGATTTCAGTGCTTAAATGGCATCTAATGCTCACACCATGTAGTAGCCGTTCTGTGGTAGGTGTTCCAGCTTACTACTATTCTCTGGGATGAGGCTGGACAGATCCTAGCTGGTGAAGTATTATGGCTGGGGACATGATGGGAGTGGGGCCAAGTACAGGAGCAACACAGACAGCACTTTTATCCTGTAACGTTAGCTGGTTTGGGCCAGGTGTACCATTTCCAGTTCTCCTGAGAGGACACAATGGGGGGCCTGTGAAGTGGTCTGGATAGTATCTTTATGCCTACATATTTACCCACATGGATGCATGTTCCAGGTGCCTCTTTCCCTCATCAGCTGTAGTGCAGGCCATGTCCACAGAAATTTCCATCCTGGACCCAGAGGTCAATTGCACCCTCCAGAAACCAACACCAGTGTAACTGATGAGGTGTAGTGACCTCCTGACAGAACTTGAACGAACAATTGCTTGACTTCTCTAGCTCAGTTTCCCCATCTGAAACTAGAGATGACAACTCTTGTGTGAGATTGTTGTGAGGGTTATGAATCAGTATGTGTGAAATGATCTGGAAAACACTTGGTGCTGTGAATTGTGTCTGGCACACAGAAGGTGCTTCAAAAGCACTTAGAATAGCAACTGGCACACAGAGTAGCATCCATCACACACTTATCATTCAATAAGCACATATAACCACACAAGCATACAACTGGTGCTTCGTAAGTATGTGGAGATCCCTGGTGTAGTGATTAGGCTTTGGTGCTCTCAACGCCGTGACCTGGGTTCGATTCCCGGCCAGGGAACCACCAATAAATAAATAAATAAATCAACCAACCAAAAACCTCACACTGCCGAGAAACACACTGGCACTTTATGTATACACAAGGGAAGGTACAAGGACTCAATAAGAAAATACACTCTTGTGTTCAGGTGTACCCCACCACCACCCCCTCACAACACCCCAGGTTGAAAACAGAGGGAAGGGAACAACCATAAATAGAGAATAGAAGGGAAGCTCAATGCTCTAAGGGGCAAACACAGGCAGGGACACACTGCTGGGAGGAGACACAACCTTTTTCCCCAGGAAAGAGCAATATGGCGGCACAAGAGAACAGTAGCCACAACTAGATCGGCAATACCTGGCATGGGGCACCTAACACCTAACACAGTTAAGAGGATGGTTCAAAGGATGGTTAAGAGGACAGTTAAGAGGACAGGGGTGGAGAGGGGAAAGAAGAGAGCAGAGATAGCTTCCATCCCTGTGGCAGGGCCAGGCCTGCTCAGTTTACATCCATGAACTCAGAGTTGGGTGGGGAACCACAGGCAGAAGGTGCTGGGGGGTCAGATAAGCCAGGCTGAGTTTTCAGGCGACGAGCCACGTCCTGGCGTTGGTAGAAGAGGACGTAAGCTGCCTTGGACTGTGGGGAGGAAGGAACAGGAGTCAGTGTGGACTGGGGTGGGGAGGAGGGTCAGGAGAAGGGGAGGGGGAGGATGGAAGTCACACCTCAATTTGATTCTCAGTCACAGGTGAGACGCTGTTGTCATCAAAGTAGTGCCACTGGCCGCTGTCCTTGTTGCAGGCGAATGTTGTGTCTGGAAGAGAGGGGGAGCTGTCCTTACCCACCCTCTGGCCCCTAAGGAGTGTCCAGGTTCACTCTCTCACTCCTCCTACCCTGATG
Organism: Lyroderma lyra; assembly: GCA_004026885.1. NCBI lineage: Eukaryota > Metazoa > Chordata > Mammalia > Chiroptera > Megadermatidae > Lyroderma > Lyroderma lyra. The sequence continues at coordinate 5,245 of PVJL010004944.1, forward strand.
ACCTCAGCACTGACTCACATCTAGTCACCCCCTGGGGATATTCTACCCACCCCAGGGCAAGCCTCTGCCACAGCCCGCCACCTACAGTGTCCATCACGCAGGCCTCCATAGTGGTTGGACACCGCAATGAGATCGTATTTGTATAGCTCTGGGGCTGACTCGTTCTGCGGCTTGATGACAAACTCAGAGAAGTCCAGGTCCCTGTGGATAAAGGGAGGGTTAATACCAGCGCGCCCCTCCCCACTCCCTGCCTCACCCCCAGCCAACCTCCCATCCCCAGACCGGATAGGAAACTCCACAAGGGTATCCAGCTTCTCGCGGGAGAACTTGGTGTAGGAAAAGCGCTTTAGGTGGATAATGAGTGTCTCGGGCAGCTTCCACAGATCCAGCTTCTTGGTGGCCAGCTGGTGCTGCTTGCAGGAGGGGCAGAACCTGCAGACAGAGCCTGAGTCAGTACACAGGCATTTCTGGGCATGCTTTGTACTAGGTGGCCTTCCCGGGCCCTTTCTGGTCCAGAAATGCGGCTATTATTTCTAGTCTGCTTGTTATTCTGGTTTGCTCTTCAAATGTTAAAATCCTGTCATTCATTCATCAAGTGCTCACCAACTGCCTTCTGAATATGCTTTTGTACTAGTGTATATTTTTGTTTAGTTTCTGTCCATGAGACACTAGTCTTATTTTAGTCTGCCTCTGGCCCTCTCATTTTCTCTTATTTCACTCACTCATTCATTCACTCACTTACTCACCAGATATTTATTAACTGTACTGCTGAATCCCTTGGCACTACTTTGTATTCCTCTTCCCTTTCTGCTCCATGGAGATGGTGCTCTTATTTTTGAGACTGGCTTTATCTTTTTTTTTTTTTTTTTAATGCCTACTGCATACACCACAGTATTATGATCAGTGAGATAAGACACACAGTGAAAGTCTTCACCCTCTAGGGGTTTACTCTAACAGAGAAGACAAATAATGATACAAAAGGGAATCTAGGATGTGACATCAAGTGGTGCATACTTGGCCAGGAAGAAAAGAGCACTGGGAAGTCATGGAGGGAGTTGATGGCTGAGAAAGAAGTAGCTTTTAACCCTGTCATAAGAGAACATCTCTCTCTGATGTTCTGACATTTGATCAGAGACCTGAGCAAAATGAAGGAGTCCTGTTGAGAACCGGAGGAACAACATTCCTGGGAGAAGGAACAGTCCAGGAAAAGGCTCTGAGGTGGAAATATGATTAGGGTGTTGGTGGCCAGAGTGATGGGAGGGTTTCAGTGACATGGAGGTGGGGGAAGGAAGTATATGTAGAGGTAATGGGAACCTGGGCAGGTGGTGCCACCCAACTATAGCCCCAGAGGCCCTGGTCTGGTCCCTCACCAGGGATTTTCCTTCTCCAGGGTCTCCATAGTGGTGAAGAGCTCAATGCACTCCTGCAGCCGCACTGGAGCCTTCTTCAGCACATACCCCACGCAGTCATGCTTCACGTAGCCCTAGGGTGGAGGAGTGACAGCCGGTCCGGTCCGGTGTGAGTACGTATGGATAAAAGGGAGTGGGGGTGGAAGACACATACCGAGTGGTTAAGAGCATGGACTTTGAAGACAGGAATCTGAGGCCCTTGGAACTCTGTGGTCACGGCTTGGAGGACTTGGGGGGTATAGGTGAAGAGTTGAGGGGTGCAAGCTGCAAGTGCCCCCCACCATCCCTGGGACCTTGTTTACCTCAGCCTCCACCTCGTTATAGTAACGCTTCTTCATCTCTGGCTCCCAGTCAATGGCAATGTACGGCTGGGCTGGGGGTGAGGGAGGTGGTAATGGGCCCTGCTGCCAAGGAAACCCCCCTTCCACCTCCCTAACCCTGGCTCATAGATGAAGGAGACACCATGAGTATCCTCGTTAAAGTTCGAGCGGTCGCTGGTCCCATTGGAGTTCACTGTCTGCAGGGTGAACAGGTGCTTGCGTCGTGCTCTCTGGGGCCAATGAGATGGTCCAGGAGAGTTGTCCACAGGGACCCGGCTTCCGCCTGCGACTCCAGAGCTGGGCCCAGCGTGTTCTGGCCCAGGGTCTTGGGAGCTGCCCCCAGCCACATGTCCAGGCTTGGGGATATTGTCCTTATCCTCCATGTCTGCTGGGATAGGGGAGGATGTCAGAGATGGGTCTCTGAGCCCCAGGGGGGTGTGAGTGGCAATGACCATCCAGGTGGACCTTGCAGGGGTCAGACCTACCACAGATTCTCCCTCTGGCCACGGAACCACTTGTACAGACTCTCATCCCTGTCTATCCTCTTGCCTTCTTCTTCCTTACCTTTCTCATCACCATCATCCTCATCATCCGAGCTGGGTCTGGTCACATAGCGTCTGCGGAGAGAGTAGAGGAGACTCTTGTGGATGGGCGCAAGGAAGGGAGGACAGAGCATGGGATCCTACTTTGCTTACAATGGGAAGCTACTAGCAAACCCCACACAAATGGTTGTCCATAAGGAGCCTAGAAGGTCTCAGGAGATGACACAGAAATGCATGAAGAGGCAGTCTAACAATAGAGGATCTGGTGTGCCATAGTTAAGCAATGCGGATCTTCAGTGGGATAAGCCACTGGCACACAGACAAAATCTGCTGTAAATTTCGGTCAGGGAAGGCCTCTGAGGAGTGGATTTGTAAGTGTGACATGACGGAGAGAGAGTAAGCCAGACAGCACAGTACTCTGCTGGCCTTCGTAAGGACTGTGGATGTTAAGCCCAATGAAAATCTATTGGTAAAAACACAAATAAGCAAGCCTCTCGAAGGTGGAGACAATTAAGTACAATGTAAAGTTGTCTATATTTCTTCCATTTTGTTCATCTCTGTATCCCTAGTTACCTAGGAGAGGTGGTGGCAAAGCCAGAGGTTTAGAGAGAGAGAGAAAAAAAAAACCCCTACATGTTCCTCTCTGACCATGTTAAGCTGCCATGTGAGGGAGGTGGCAGCCAAGCAGCTAGACACACAAGTCTGAGTTCAGACCCTAACCCTCTGACCCCCGAAGGGTAGACTCACGAGAGGCGGTACAGCAGGATGTGGTACAGAGAGTCCCAGGAGAGCCGGTCCCGGGGTACCGACACCAGCAGTGGGTGTCCGAAGAGCATCAGGCCATAGTAGGAGTTGTTGTAGTCCCGGGCTGGGGTGCGCTCCCGCAGGTAGATAGGGAGTACCACGTCCTCCCTCGTGTTCTCGCAGATAGCTGACCTGCCTGACACTTCATATCTGTGTGGGTGGACATCAGGTCATGCCCGATCAGGACACCTAAGAGGGACTCTCAGACTCTGCCCCAGTTGCTCCATCCACTCACCCGCTCATAGCCTGAAAATACTTTTAAAAGGGTCTGAAGAGTCACCCTGTGTTTTGTGCTTTTGCAAACTGTTAGATAATTTACATGGTGTGTTGTTTACAAGATGTTTTATAAAGTACTTGGTGTTATCAAAGCACTGAGGAGCTAAACAAAAACTTTTAGTGACAAAGGGATTTAAAACCATTGGAAAACACTGCTTGATTGACAAAGAACTTTTCTACTCATGAAGCACCTTCTATTTTAGTTATCCAAAAATTTCAAAGTTGTTTTGAATGCTCTCATGTTCAGAAAGCATCTTAGTGTTCCCTGTTTCAATAATCACATTTGGTTTTTGAGGACTGCACTATGAGGAAGGAGAACAGGTCAACATCTGGTACATAGGAGGTGCTCAGTAAGTGCTCAATAAAATAAATAAGAAACAGGAGCCCCTCACACATAACAAAGAAGAAAATGTGCTGTATAAGGATCTGTCACCCCACTCCAATGACAGCCCCAAGCCCCTGCCCTGCTGAGGCACATGGCTAAAGCCCTGTGCAGGGCAGGTGCCATGTGAATCAGGCGAGGCGGAGAGAAGAAAAGTGGTTAAAGCAAAGGAGTTTCCTGAAGAACCCTGACCTCCCCAGTCCCCTCACTCACATGAAGATATCATCTCGATCCAAGATGCTGCTCAGAGACTCCTCCAGCTGGTAGATCTTATAGAATCGGTGACTGAAGACATCAGCCACCATCATCTGGGAATAGGATGCCAAGAGGGGACTAGCTGGTCAGTCTGCAAGGTCTCCCCAGGACCTTTGGCTTCCCTACCCCTGAATCCCACCCTCCCTCCATCCATAGAACCTCACCCTTTCTGGTGAGACACCAGTGTGTTTGGCCAGAGCCACACACAGATCCGAGATCTTGCCTTTCTTAGGGACCACGAGCCGGTGCTGAGGGAGAAACAGTGTCCACAGAAGAGCAGAAGGGCATGCGGCAAGTTAGCACAGAAACCTTGAGGCATGGGAGCATCATCAAACTAGTGCTGACTGTATGCCCCTTCTATGTCCCCAACCTCCCCATTCCCCCATACCTGCTCTGGTTTGCGGCGGGGGTCCATGGAGACAAAGAAGACCTCCATGACCCTCTTGTGGCTGACAGGCAGTGGGACACTGAGGTAGCAGAAGGGGTCAAAGGTCACAGACACATTGCCACAATCAGGGCACACCAGTGTGGACTTGAAGAGGCCGTGGAAAGTGTCCACAATCACAGAATCGTTCCGTCGTTTGTGGTTCTGCCAGGCCTCCTGAGCGACCTCCTGTTAACAGCGTCATGGTGGGTGGTAGGGCTTTCCCAGGGCAGGGGGAACCATGGTTTAGGGTGGATATGCATGGGATTAAAGTTAAGGTTAGGGCTACTGGTAAAGTTCAAAGGTAGAATTATAGCTAGGGCTGTCTGAAGGCTGTGTTCATTGACAGGGCTGGGGTTTATTCTGGGATAGGGCTTAACTCTAGGTTGGGTGTGGGGGATGATGTGGTATTGGTCAAGGTTGGGACCGAGGCTAGAGTTGTGGTCAAGGGTGGGATGGGTATGGGATACCTCAGGGAGGCCAGAGAATCCCTGAGGCAGAGGCCCTAGTGGCTTTAATGGGGCTTTCAGGAGCACCTACCTGATCTGGCCGCCCAGCAGCATCGCACAACTCCACATATTCCTTCTTCTTGACACGATTGAGATCCTCATGAAGCCCATCCAGGAGGAATGACAGCAGCTCCTGTGAGTCATGCTGCTGGTAGCCCAGAAACTGGGACGCAAAGTGGCCGACCTTGGTCTGAGAAGATGGGCAGGGCCATTAGCACAAGAGGGAGTTATGGGAGTTGAGAGAAGTGGGGTGTGGTGGGGGGGGGTAGGAGGAAGCCCAGTACTGAGTCACACCTTGAACACTTGGGGCACAATGGAACGGTGGTGGCCAGACCAGGCCTGCTTCACCAGGTCAGCATAGGCCTCTGCGATCTCACCCTTCATGCCCAGTGGGTTGCAGAAGTTGAGCTCCTCCAGGTAGCGGTTTTTGAGGAAGTACTCAGTGAGCTGTGGCACGTTGCTGAGGCACTGCAGAGGGCAGGACCAGGGGAATGAGGTGAAAAAGAGGAGAGACAGGTGACCAAGGTGGGGACAGAAAAGGAAGTGAGGAGGAAGGGAAGAGAGAAGGGTCAGGGGGAAAGAAAGGTGCAGGGATGTGGTAGAGAAGATAGCAGTATTTCAGGAGGAGAACATGGTGACATGAGGCAGAAGTGAAGGAAAAGCAAGGGGCCAATAGAGAAGGTACTAATGTTTCGGGAAGGAATAGGCATGTAAAGTCAGCTTTGTGGGGCCCTAGCTTCCAACCTGACCCCTTGCCCTGCAGACCCTCTAGGTCTGTCCGCAATTCCCATTGCTTGAAGCCCACCCCTGTGGCGGTGCCAGACATAGCCCTAATGGCCCCACCTGCAGAGCCGAGTTCATGAAGCACGTGTTGCCCAGGTTGGTGAGACCACAGACGCCTGGCTGGCCCTGGAAGTTCTCATCCTCCTTGGATGCTTTGTTCCTGGGATGGATGAGAAACTATCAGCCAAGGGCTTACTACATGCGGGTGAACTGTGCTCATAGGCTCTGTCATTCTGCCTACTGTGGGACCCCACTCTGGGCCAGACACCCCAAGGGCTTACACGGTGTGTGCCTGTGCACTAGGCCAAGTGCCATCCTTGCTTCGGGTCTCCATGACGACCAACTAGTTGGAAGAACAGAAAGAAAAGCGGGAAAGGCATTTGGGGAGGGCCTGTAGGCATGTAGCTCTCACCTCCCCCAGCCTGAGCACTGCTGGGGAGCAAAAAAAGCCCTGTCCATCCCTACCTGCCCAGACTTGAGAGCGGCGTCAAGCACTGTGACACGTGTGTTGAACAACCTCTCAAAAGAGCCCTGTGCGTTCCTCACCCAGAGCCGTATTTCTTCCTGGGGGCTGACCAGAAACTGCTCTCGAGCGGTGCGCAAAACCAGGTCTGTGGAGGGTGGAGGGACACATTCAAGGTGGTCCTGGGACCCTGAATGATCAACCCATCTCAGTACCAGACCCCACCTCATTGCTACCGGCCTTGCCAACTTGTTAAATACCTTGTGTCACTGATTTAATCCCCAATGGCTGATCCACACTCAGGACTTGAGACCCTCAGCAAATATCCTCTGACACACCAGCTGAGCTGCCAGAATGTAGCTCACATACCCTCGTGACTCTAGGAACAACTCAGGGCCTCTACTCAACTTGACCAAGGCCTTCTTAGTCCTCCAAAGTCTGCCCAGTGCTTTCTCAGTCTGCCACAGCCGAATCCCATGCATTCTTAGGTCATCCAGCTGTGACTTGTGGCTGGAAGCACCAACTTGTTTGCAACCCTTAGACTCACCAATAGAATCTGCTTGGCTGAATTGAGCAGTGTGGGGTGTGCCCATATCACTGGGCTGGACAAGCAGCAGTTCTACTGGGTACACTTCGACCTTACAGATTCTGCGCAGCTCCACGACCTAGAAGTGTGGAAGGGCACACACACACTGGTGTACCCACACAGCATACACACACGGACACACAGCACAGTGACCTCTGAGATCAGAAGAACATACACACAGGCGAACACACAGAGGACACACCAAGGCACCTGTATAATCACCTAGGAGGGGAGACGAGTGCAGACCCAGATGTGTCTACACAGCATAAGTGGAGACATATGTATGTACACATGGGTCTGGATCCACCCTGGGTCTATTAGGTCTTCCTCCTACCTGACATCCCACAGAATTTACCCCCAAAACCCTCCCCACCCACTATACCTTGCGTTCAATGGGCGGCTGGCCATACTCTAGACCATACCAGCTGACCAGGCAATGCCAAGCAGCTGCTGGGAGCAGCACGTAGTCTTCACCTTCCACCAGTCCCTTCTTGAGGCACCAGTTTACCTGGTCTGGGGTTGGGGGGAAGGAGGTGGCAGAAGAAGAATCAGGGAAGGAAAGTGGTGAGTCATGTGGTTATCTTGTCAATGACTTAGCACAAAGAGGCTTATGATCCTTTGTAGGTACAGAAGAAACAAGAACTCCAGGGCTAGGAGGATGTAAGGAGGCAGAAACCTGGTACCTTCAAAGAGCTTAGCATTGTTGATGCAGCCAGGGAAGGTGCTGGAGTCCTGGTCTCCTCCCTGCACGTACACTTCCCACTGTTTGTACCAGTGCTGCTCCACAAGGAACCTGGACCAGACAGGTAACAGGAGTGTCACATGGTTATCTGAGGGTTACTTTTACCACTTCCCAAGGTTATTAGACTAAAAGTATCAACAATTATAAGTCAAGATGACAAGTTTCACGTACACCTAAAACTGACAATGTTATATGTCAATTATATCTCAAATTAAAAAAAGAAATTCTTTCCAGAGTTCAACATGAAAAAATAGTTTCAGCATCATACAAAAATAAACTTATGCAGTGAAACAAAACTTATGCAGTGAAATTCACATTTGGATAGATTACCTAACCCCTTAGGATACAAAAAAGAGATCTGATTTAAGAGCAAAAGATGTGCTCAATAAAGGGGGAAAAAACCCATACCTACAGTGCCACGAAACATGAAGTTTTATTAAAGAATAAACAATAATTCACATGTATTAGTCTGTGGTGTAACAGTTATATTAGGCTCAAAATATCAATTATTTGCAGCTAATGTTATAAGGCTTTAGCCACTCATAAGAGTGCAGTGTCTGTAACAAGGACATGTAAATGGAAAAATCTTCAGCTAGGAAATGGGTTATTAAATTCTGAAAATCTGCCCAGAAACTGAAAATAATTTAAAATGCTAAAAGAATCAAAGTTTCCCTTCAGAGACTGCATATTGTCATGTTTCATCATTTTTGTCTTTAGGATTTACTTCGGCTTTATAATAAATATCTGAGCTTATAGTGACTAGCTCACTCTTTTTTTAAAAATTGTAAAAAAGTACAACATAAAATTCACTATCTGAACCATTTTTAAGTATACAGCTCAATCAACCCTCTTTTTAAGGATAACCTTTTATATGTATTACTAGGATAAACATTTAGGACCTGAAATCTGCCTTTGCGAAATGACATGAGAAATTCTCATGTCTGGAAAATACCTGACATACGTTAAGTGCTAAATGAATGTTGTTTGCTGTTACTGGTCGATTCCAAGGCTTCAACATAAAAGTTTATGTAAATACAGATACACGATTCCTGTCCCACACTCACACAAACCTGCTTGCTATGGAATTTTTGACACATAAAATGCTGTCCCAAATACTTAATGGCCTTAAATAAATACTTCTTTAAAAAAACCTACAAAATTGATGAAAAATATGGAATATTATATCGGTTAGTTTCCCAGCAATTTAACCTTATAAAAGGGATTCTTTAAAATGACCACTTTCCTTTGTTTATAGTTTATAAAAGGATTAGAGAGATGGTGGGGGTGGAGAAATAGAAAAACCTTGGAATAGTCCCGAGCCGCCTGAATAGGCAAACATTTCTATGGGGGGTTTACTGTTGTTGCACTGACCCCCACAGACCCTACACTTCACTCATGTCAGGGACACACACTCTCCCCAACCCAGTGGCTCATGCCATAGACCTGCCACCACTCACCTGGAACACCCCATCACTGACCCTTCACCCCTCCTTCAAGGTTTACATTGCCTCCATTGACTGCCTATGAGGTTAATTTATTCAGTTAACTAATGTATCATCAATGGGACATTCAATGCAAAAGGGGGCATTCCTCAAATTATTATTTTTAAAGCAGATTTTTAAGGAAAATTAACATCAAAATCATTCTTTATAGCAGTAAGCAAAACCACCAGCCCTTACTACAACCTGAATTTCTAAAGGTTTCATAGAAAACTAAAGTTTTTACACAAATTTTCACAAATTACTACCATGTTTCTTTAATTCAAGGACGCTTGAAACATTTCTAATATCTCTGAAATCGGGATATCTCATAATCTGTTAGCCAGGTGGCAGTCATACAAAATTGTCATTGAAAAACATCTGCATTGTTATATTTACTTTTAGGTATTGGATATGTTTTTTGTTTTTTTTTTGGGGGGGGGCATGCTATCATAATTGGTATGCTTTAAATTTTAATTTTCTAATTTATTGTTGCTAGTATACAGAAATACAACTGATCTTGCCGAAGTCACTTATGTTTATTTGTGCTTCCTCAAACTTGTTAAAATGCTATGAAATATGTGCTTATGGAAATAAGTTACTTAACAATATTTTCTGTCCTCTAGTTTTTGCTTGTGTCTGAAGAAATCTGGTTATTTTGGTTAAGATAATTTACATAATTGGTTAATTATTACTAGGTACAATAATGACAGAGAAATAAAAATATGGATATAAATTAAGAGAGATGATCCCCTACTTGTTTATTAAAAGGTTGTCAGCCTGTTCAGGTGGCAAATGTAACATTACATTGTTTTAAATGTATTATTTATATATCTGCATAAGCCTAAATATATATATATCCTTTCCTGTAAATTGTTACATGAATAGTGTACCAAAGAAGGAAAATTAGAACCTTTTTCTTTAAAATGACTACATTAATTTATGCCCAGATTAGAAGTTCCTTTTTCATCACTAAATTATTAACTCTTTCTTGGTGCTTTCTGTCATCCTCTTAACTCATTTTAAAAAAATGCCTCAACTCATTTTTTAAAGAGATTCCTTGCTTTTAAAAATATAAGTTAAGCTTCTAATAATCTTTGCTGTTTACCACTGTTTTCACAAAGTTGACTATATTTCTTGTCTTTACTTCAACTTATATCTTGTCTTTTCTAATAACTATTCTTCATTTGTCTTTCCAAAATTCAGGCTCCAAACTCAGAATGACACTGTTAAAATGGTCTTTTATGCCTAAACTTCTCTGGGATAGTTTTTATAGCTCCTTTGCCCTATAAAATGTGTGACATAGCCATAATTAGGTTTATCTAAAATTCTCCAAATTTTAATTAAATTTTTTATAAAAGTTTTTTCAAATGTGGTATTTAAAAAAATGACAAGAAAATAAATTTTATCTTCCTAGGTTAATTATGGTTACATATATATAATTAGACATGCTAATGTAAATATTTTCCAATAATTGCATACTTTTTCAAGCTAAAACACATACTCATGTTTACGCAACAAAGACTGATACAGTAACTGTCTACCAAAAGATTTCCCCGCTCCAGGACTCTAGATTCACAAGCCCCTTTCCCTTTTGATTCATGAAAAGTATGAACAAGCACAAGGAATACTGACTTAATTACATGAGAATTGTTAGAAGCCTATTGTTTATTTCAGTCTTTCACTAGGTCTAGTCGCCAAGGCATAGCTTATCTTGTGTAAGAGCTATAGCAGCAATCCCCAACCAAACACGTGAAAATTTCAGTTGATTTAGCTCATTAAATTATTGGTCCCATGTGCTGTGCAGCTTTCTCCAGTGACAGAAAACCTGCAACATTTCTAGGCTAGTCCTAATCTACTTCAATGAAACGTTGTTGCTTTCCCTTTACACATCACTATCCATTCTGCAACACTGAACACCCAATCATCCTTCCTCCTTACCTGAACAAAGAACTCCATGCTTGCTTACCTCTGTTAGGAAACTACCCACAAACTGCACAGACCTACAGACTCCCTCTACTTTCCCTAATTATGTTTGTAGATGATTCACCCTCGAGAAGAAAAACTACAATTTGCCAAGGAAGCTATCCTATAGATTTGAATTTACTCTTAAAATATTAGCTTCTCCTAGAAATTAAATCAGTTGTCCTTGCTCAGATCTACCAGCTGACAAAAGATAGAAGGTGCAAATATTAATATTAATATTAGGTATATGGTTTGGGGGTTAGTCCATGACTTCAAAATGCTCTATAAACACAAATTTCCTGACCACTGTAGCAAACCCCTAGAAAATGGATGACAAATTAAAGAAGCTTGAGATGCTTTGCTCTTACCTAAATAAATAAGCACAAAAAATGGAGTTAAGGAAAAATGCTTAATAATATTATCCACGATAGCAGAGATAAACTGGCTTTAATACTGAACCAACACTGGTGGGGTAATTTTTTTATTGACAGAACATAATTTTTTAAATTCACATAACACAAAATTAACCATTTTAAAAGCGAACAATTCAGTGACATTTAGTACATTCACAATGTTGTGCACCCGCAACCTCTGTCTAGTTCCAAAACATTTTCCATGCCCCCCTCCAAAGGAAACCCTGAAAACCTCTAAAAGGGCTATAAAAACGTTCCAGTTATTACCATTCTCAGGATGGATTGAGGCTTTTCCTTGCTGGAGAGCTATAGCATAATGGTTTAAAAGAAAGAAAGAAAGAAAGAAAGAAAAGTAAAGTGTGTGGTTTCATTTTCCCGATTTAGGGAATCTCAACCTTGTCTCTCCAGTATCAGGAATATGTATTTCACCAGTACCGCGATAAAAGAACTCTGTAAAATGGGCAGACCTCCTTGTACTCGCCATCAGGTGAGAGCCTGCTTGAGGTCTCAGAGGAAAGGCAAGAGTCCAATATGGCGGGATGGAGAAAGTGAGGGGGAGAGCAATCAGAGAGATCAGAGAAGAAATCAGAGCTCGGGACCAGCCTCGCAATCATAAAGCCTTCCAAATCATTATAAGAATTTTAACATTTACACTGCATGAGATGGGAAGCTGCTACAATGTTCTGAGGTATGCGTGAACATAGATTATGTTTTTTTTTTCAAAAACTACTATGTATGGAAAGAGGAAAATAGTACCTTTACAGTGGAGAACCTAGCAGATACCACCTTCACCAAGTGATCAAGGCTAACGTCACCAATGACGTCATGTGGATACCACGCACCACCTGATATGATGCACGCGATATGCGTCCAACATAGTTTCATACATACCCTCCATAAAATGAAAGCTTAGACCACAAATACTATTTTTGGGAAACATATAGTGGTGGAAACACATTAACAAAATTAAAAATTCAGGATAACAAGTTTCCCGTTGCGCAGGGAAGGGGATTTTCATCTGGGAGGGGCACAGGATTTCTTAAGGTAACGGTCTGAATCTTAACCCGAGTGGCGAATTCACAAATATTTGTTTTATTGTTCTTTAAATTTTTTACTTTGAAATAGACTCTGAATAATTGCAAAAATAATACAAAGACTTCCCGTATGCCCTTCATTCAGAACCCCCAAATTTAACATTTTACCCATTTGGTCGATCATTGTTTCTTTAAATACATTTTTACATACCCTATTTGTTTTAACCATTTGAGAGTAAGCTGGTTACACGATGGTTCTTTACCCCTAAATATTCCGGCATGTTCTTCCTTCAAACAAAAATATTTTCTTTCATAACCACAATACAATTATCAACAGCGAGAAATTAGCAGTATTAACATTTAATCTACAGACCTAGTCAAATTTCACCAGTTTCCCCATTAACATTTTTTATGTAAAAGAGAAAAAATTAATTTTATGAGAAAAAAAGCCTGATTTTTAAAATTATTTATTTTTTCTGCTCCGGGATCCAATCTAGGATCGCTGGTTGCATTTAGTTATGACTTGTTAAATCCTATTAATTCCCTCAATCTGGAACAGTTCTTCATCTTTTGTCTCACGACCTTGAAATTTTTAGACTAGCATCAGCCGTTTATTTTTATAGAATGTCTATCAATTTGGGCTACGTAAACATTTTTATATAATCTGTTTAAGGCTTACGTATTTCATAATTTAAAAAAGGAGATGCAACTTGGCGAAAAAGAAAATGAACCCAGAAACAGTACATTTCAAGAACTGGTTAGCAATGAATCAGTAAAACAAGCCTATTTATCAAGATACTCATTGACATTTTTAGCTTTCTTTCTGATGACAAAAACAGAACAGTACTAAAAAACAAAAAAAACAACAAAAAAAAACAAATACAACATCGAAGGCCCCTCCCGCGCCAATCACCTGCACTTTCTCCCGTCCTGGAAAGGCGGCCTTGGCCAGAGGCAAAAACCTCGCCGCGTCACAAACTTTGCACATTCGCAGGCGCCATTTTCTGCTTCACTAGCACTACCACCCCTCTGCTGCAGTCTTTCCTCAGCCTAAGGACACTCCCCTTGGCCACGTCACTAGCCTCTTTCCCAGGCGCCGGCTCCCGCCTCTCGCCCACAGCACTTACGCTCAGATTGCTCGCTTCTGCCTGACGTCACCGCCTTGCCTAGTTCTCAGGCGTCGCGGAGCAACAGCAACCGCCCCCAGATTTACGTGTAAGGTGCAAACCACGCCTCCTGGCCACCTCCTTCCCAGGTTTCAAGTTCCACTAACGCAGGCCCGGGCCCACCCCAAAAGCCGTTTCCTCTCTGGCCCCGCCCCCTGTCTCTCCACAACAAACCTCATCAGGTTCTCAGGCTTTAGGCTCTACCTCCCAGGCCCGCCTCTTTCCCAGACCAGGTGATCACTCACGGGCACTTCCCCGCCCTTCTCGTCCTCCGTTCCACAGGCCACTCCCCCGCCCCCACCGCAGTTATCTCGGCGCCACGTCCCCCCCATCACCAACACCCCCACTGTCCCCTTAGCTGAGGCTCTGCTCACAGCCCTGCCTTACCAGCTTTCGCCGGCCAGCAGTGGACGCTCTCGCCCACTCTCGCCGTTCTTGATCTGGCGCCGCTGGCTCTCCAGGTCCGGCACCGCTTCGCGCTGTGGCTCTGGGTCCTCGGCCGCAGCCGGAGGATTCGCTGCGACCGCCGCCATCGCCGTCCACTCTCTTCTCACAGCCCCCACAGTGGGAGATAGGAAGAGTCCCCTCAAATGCCACTTCCGGATTCTGGCCCCGGAAACGGAAGCGGAGCCCCCCAAATAGTCGGGGGGCTACTACAATCTTGGGAATGGGACCCCACGGTGGGAAGCGTCCAAGCGCTAGGCGAGCATTGGACCGTGGGCGGCGATCTCTGCGACTAATAAGCAGGGTAAAACCTCCAGTTGGGAGCTAAGAAAGACAAAGGTTCCTTCTGGGATGCTAACGCCATGTTGAGTCCCCGCAAACGTTTGTGGACGGTGGAGGCTGAGGTCCCGGAGGTGGACGAGGACATACTCAAGGACACAGAGGTTTCAGGTCTTCTCGGTCCTTCGTGTGCTGGGGACCGCGGGTCTCTACCCTGGGAGTGGCGTTTTTGTTAACCTGATCAGAAATAGAATGCCCTTCCTCCATTGCACTAACCCTTTTCATAAATCAAAACCCAATGAGGTCACCATCTCCAGAGCGCCACCCAAGCCTGCAGGCCACTTCCCTACCTGAACTAGATTTATTCTTTAAACAACTGTGTTGAAGGGAAGTCAGCCCCAGGCCCTGTGCATTGTTGAGTTACTGATAACAAGTTATAGCCTTAAGTGCTTTATTACAGGTAAATAGTAAGCCTTCTGCAGCAGCTTTCACTGAGAACCAGAAAAGTGAATTCACTTTGCCCAGATAATTAAGTGGCCTTCCAGTGGTTTGAACTCAATTCCAGAGCTGCGACCTTAAACACCAGGCCAGAGATTAAGGCCCTTCAGGGGGTTCACAAAGTAAAACTATTTTCACAATACTTTTTCATGTCATTCTCTCTTGCTTGTGCTGTGGAACTTTCCAGAGGCTATGTGATTTAAGAATGTAAAGAATATAAAAGGATCCTGAGACCAAAAGTTTGAGGATCATTGCCCTAGGTCATGGTTTCCCAACCTAGGCACTGTTGGCATCTGTTGGGGAAGCAGTGTAGGATGTTTCACTGCATCCCTGGTTTCTTGCCCACTATATATACCAGTGGCACCCCCTAGTTGGGAAAACTAAAAGTCTCTCCAGACATTGCCAAAAGTTCCCTGGGGACAGGGGAGGATTATCTCCAATTCAGAACCACTGCACTAGGCTATGCCGTCCTTTTTTTCTGCTAGGGCTTCCAGCCTACCTGTTGGTAATAATTTTAATAGTATTTCCTTCTGGCTCCCTGCATCTGCCTATATATTGGCTATTCCCACCTGACGATCCCACAAATACCCCAACACAGGCTTGTGATTCTGGGTCTGTTTCAGTGACTTCCTTCCCTTCACCACCTGTATTCACAGGCAAGAACACAACTTGCTTCCCACACCTCTAGACCCATGCACATGGGTTCCTGGGCCTGGAGTATCCAGAATGCCCTTTATGAGCACAATTCCAACCACTCCTCCCCATATACATGATCTCACAATTTATCTCTATCTTGAGTTAACTTCTGGGGGGCAGGGATTCTTTTAGATTCCAGACCTGGCACAGATGAGGGGTGACAAACTGTTTTGTAAACTAAGGGAAAAAAGGGAGAAGCCCTTTCTTCTAGGGGTCCCCATAGTGTCGCTTGAGTTGGGTTTGGTAAATGGCACACTGCTCTCTCCAAGCCCAGTTGCATCTTGTCTGTCTGAATTGACTCTCCTCATTGCCCCTCTACAGACACCCTTCCCCATTTACCTGGGCAGGCTGTCCTTCCCACCAATCCAAGAGACCTCCCTCTCCAGTCCTGGACTCATTCTCTCCACCTTTCAGAGGCCAATCTCTGCCCATACCAGTGACCCTACCACTTATCAGAGCAGTTGTGTGAATTCTAGCCCAAGTCTGGCCTGGCAATCTTATCCCCCTTTGCAAGTTCCTTCTTTTCCCAGCATCACTTGCTGCCAGAGTGCCCATATCATCTTGTTTTAGCCAAGGGATGGCACAAGAAGTCTGCAGAGGAGCTTGTGGAAGTTGTAGCCCTGTTTGTTACAAGGAAACAGACAAGGAGGGAGGGTGCCGTTTTCCCATCTCTGGGGTCAGAACAGCCATTGTGGAACCATAAAGCTGCAACCTGATATATCACCAAAGTGCTTACAGGGGACACAGTGCAGTGATAAGAGTCCCTTGGGCCCGACACTGGACTTCAGTAACCAACTAAGGCTTGCTATTACCTGCAGCATTTACCTGACCCTGCCCACTCTTCTGCTTGGAAGTCTATTCTTGGCTTTGCACAAAATGGTGGGACAGGGCCTAGAACTCTCAGGACAAAATGAATCAAAGCCTCAACTATCCTCGCACCTTAGGCCAAGTCCCAGGCTGTGCCATTTGATCTGTAGCCTCTTACAAACGAGTGTATCCTTCCCAGGGTCATCTCACTCATCTCTTATCATGGTTTCCATTACTCCTTAGACACACAATAATCCAAGCTTCCAGCTCCATTGATGGACCCAGTCCTGATTTTAATCTACATATTATAGGATTCCCCTACTTACTCAATGGTCCAAAATCTATCCTCTTTTCATATACCCTTCCCAATTGGCCTGCCCCAAGGTGTCCTGGTCAGATATGTGGTCATATTGGGCCTTGCTGGCTCATCTGCCCATCTCCTGTTTTTTTTTGGCCCTTTCATGTGTTTTTCAAACAGCATCTCTACACCTTCCTGTCTCTACCCTCTAGCTGGCTTTCCCATATTCTTGGGTAAATTCAACCCCTCGCTCTGCTGGATTCTTAGGCCATCCTCTATTCTGCCTGCCTTACCTGCTGCAATCAGTGTTTTGTGTGTGCAACCCCTTAGATGCCTTTTTCATAGTTGTAATGTGTTTCTGGCCAACTCCCAGTGCTCTTCTAGACTACGGGACCAAATATGAATTCACCATGGTCCCAGGATTCACCCTGGTTGTCAAGCCCACCCTCACCCCTATAGGGATTTGCAATCACATTTTTTACTTTAGACTTTTTAATATTTCATACAACGATTATGGTGCATTCAAGAACCCAACCCCCCAAACCTCACTAGGAAGGCAACCACCCCTGCCCCCACCCACCCCATATGAGGGCCCCAGGGCTTAGCATGGAAAAAGGGGAGGTAACCACCCATCTGAGACTGATCCCAGAGACTGTCCCTGCCCTGCCTCACCCTCCCCAGGAGTTAGTGGGTAACGCCTGGGCACAAACCCGACCCCACCACACCCCTCTGTCCCTGCCTGTGCACATATACACACTATGGCTCCTCTCTGAGTTGGTCATTTCCTGGCAGGGTCCATACTCTACAGCACCGAGTGGGAGGGAGGCAGGAGGGCTGGGCTAGGGAGACCCTGAGAAGGAAGGAGACCCCAGCTATGGGACTACAAGAGGGAAAGAGTGGGGGCCCCACACCTTGTCCATCTCCCAGAGAGTCTCCGGTAGTCCCTAGGTACGCCTGCAGCTGGGGATGGCAGGTGGCGGGTAGGAAGGCGAGTGGTTTAGGCATGCTTTCCCTTAGCTGACCCCAAGGTCTGGTGATAGTCAGGGTTCTGAATGTGTCCCTGCCTTGGAAAGGCTGGGAGTGGGGCTTCATTGCACAAAATACTGTGGGAGGGCCACACACAGGGGGTGGGGCCCAGCCAGTCTGTATACAGAGATATTGCATTTAAAAATGAAAAACCTCAATTAAAATAATTACAAAACAACAATGAATGAAACAAACAAACAAAAGGCCCACACAATATGAGGCAGGTGGGGCAGGCAGGAAAGCAGGCAGGGTAAGCCTCAGACCCAAGGCATCACCACATCTTGTCTGAGTAGAGATCCCCTGCCTGGGCTAGTTCCGGACCCCTGGCTGGCCATGGGGTAGTGGTCCTCAGGGAGGGTATGATGGGGAGGGGTATAGGCCTGGCCTCAATGTGGGAGGCTGGCACAGCCATGCTGTCCGCTGGCAACTACTGAGACAGAGAGAAAGAGACAAACAGACCAGGAGAAGGAGCATTGAGAGCTTTGTTAGCACCCAGCAGACAGGCCAATGGGTGGGCTGAAAGGCCAATGATCGTATGTTTAGACAGGCAGCAGGGGACAATGTGGGCAGGTGAGCATGAGTCAGGCAGGTAGCAAGCAGGGAGGATGCAGTTGGGGGTTGCCCTGTGGGGGTATGGCATCCCTCCAGCTGCTGCCTGCTGGGGCCTGGGTCTGTGGCTTAGAACTCAGCTTAGAACTCGGTGTCCACCACACGGAAAGCTGGCCTGCCTGTGGGCGAAAGCAGAGCGGATGGCTGTTGGTGGACAAGCAGGTAGGTGGATAGGGCGGGGAACAGGGTGAGAGCCATACCTACCTGAGTCAGGCATTGACGAAGAGCGAAGGCTGGCCTCCTTTTGTAGCTGGATCTCCTTTAGTGCAAATATGGAAGTAGCTGTGGGTGGAGGAGACAGAAGTAGGGAATGACCACTTACTTCTTCCAGGATCACCTCCCGTATGTCCCCATTGGCATAATTAGAAAAGTTGCTTTTTTGAGGCTTGGACTTCACCTGTCAAACCCCACACACAAACCAGGTACAACTAAGAAAAATAGAATATGGGCTATTACATGGCACCAAGAAATCATAAATTTTGTCAAGTGTAATAATGGTATTGCAATTACCACCTATTAAGTCTAGGTGATGGATGGTGTTTGGGATTTGATTTGTATTAGTCCAGTGGGGAGATATGCGAAGTGGGCCAATCTTTTTGGTGATAATGATGTTATGTTTAAAAAATATTCCGCACATATATGCTGAAATTATTTATAGATGAATGGTATGTGTGAGATTTGATTTAAAATAATCAGAGGGAATATAGATAAGGCCAGATTGGCCATGAGTTGATAATCTGTTGTAGTACTTGAGGACTCATACTAATATTTGGTCTAATATATAAATGTGTTTAATTTTAAAATGTTCGTGTTAAAGTTTTAAAAAGTCAGATATAAAAAGAATACCCCGTTTGATTCCATCTCTGTAGAGTACAAGGAAAGGGAAAATTTATTCAGGCTATTAGAAGTCAAACTAGTAGTAAACTTTGAGGAGGGAGGAATAACTGAAAGAAATGAGAGGGTACTTCAGGGGAGCCCCTCACATCCTGTTTCTTGAGCTGTACACCAGTCACATGGGTGTGTTTAGTTTGTGAAAACTCACTGTGCGGTATACTTACAATCTGTGCATTTCTTGGTATATACTTTACAACAAAATGTTTACTTAAAAAAAGTAAAGTAATATTGTATTTATTTGTATGTATATTTGAAAATTTCCATGAAAGGTAAAAGGAACTGAAAACTTAAGTAACTTTTTTGTAATAAAAACATCACAAGTGTGAAGAAGGGTGTACCCCCGCTCCCTCACCTTAGAGGTGGCATGGCCAGAGCCCTATACAATCTGCCCAGCCGCCTGCAGCAGTTCTGTTCTCCATAGCCTCCCACCAGCCAGTCCATTCCCAGTTCCACTCACTGTCAGGAAGTTTGTGGATCCGCTCTCCCAGACTGAGGAAGAATGGGTGTTTCATGGCGTCCTCTGCGGAGATCCGATTTCGACCTTCAAACTGAGGGGGCGGGGAGTACTGACACTTTCACAGAGTAGGCCTTTCTCCCTACCCTTGGAGCTCCCCATTTCCCCACACCTGGAATCCCTCAGCCCCCAAGTCTAGCCCAGGAGGGTGGTCTCACCTGCAGCAGCTTGGTAAGGAGGTCGGCCCCATCACTGTCAAGTCTAACACAAGGACAAGAGGACTTGCTTTAAATTGAGTTTGGGTGCTCTGGCCCCTAACACCCATCCAACCCACCAGCCTCACCGGGGTGCATGGCTCAAAAGGGCCTCGGCGCGGTACTTGGGGTAGTTGTATGTCTTGAACTCTTCATTGGACAGGATGCCTGGCCATGTCTCCTCAGTTGGGGTTCCTATCAGGAAGAGGTGTTATCCTAAGTATCGCAGGGGGCCTCCCTGCATGTCCCCCACAGCTCCTAGGGCCCATGCCTCCTCACCCAAGATGCGGAAGATGAAGTGCAGTTGTTCCTCCACTGTGGAGCCAGGGAAGAGGGGCCGGCCCGTGGCCATCTCATAGAAGATGCAGCCCACACCCCTGGGCAGAGAAAGCACAGTGAATGAATACAGAAGTAGTTGGCTGATTGGCCACTGTGACCAAGCTACGTCCTTCACCACATAGCCCATGCCACACTTCCACCTGTCCTCACCACATGTCAATCTGGGTGGAGTAGTCCGTGGACCCAAGCAGGATGTCAGGGGGGCGGTACCACAGTGTCACCACTTCGTTGGAATAGGTCTTCGTTGGAATTGACTTGGCCCGGGCCAGGCCTGGTAAGTGGAGAGAAGGGGCAGCTGGAATTGAGGTGGTCCTGGACAGTCTGGGGAAGAATTGGGATTGAGGATGTCCTAAGCAAAGTCTGGCAAGGATGAAAAGGACTGAGACTAGGTGGTCATGGGGAAGGGAGCAGTTGGGAGAGTAAGGCTGAGGGATCACTGGGAAGAAGGGAGAAGCTGGAGGTACCAAAGTCAGCCAGCTTGAGCTCTCCTCTCTCGTTGATGAGTAAGTTCTGGGGCTTGAGGTCTCGGTGTAGCACCTTCTGCCGGTGGCAGTAGGCCAGGCCACGGAGTAGCTGGAACAGGAACAGCTGGGGACCCAGAAACGGTAGACAGAGGTTAGAGAGTATCCAGCACCCTGACCCCCGAGCAGGCACTGCCCCTCCTCCCAAACACAGACACTGAGCTTAGAGCCTTGTCTCCAAAAAATGGGAAAAGTTATTTTTGAGAGATCGGCAGGGTGGAATAGGTGAGTGGGGACCCCCTTGTACCTTTGCTTCCTGCCCCACACCTACTTTCACATTGTGCATGTTGATGATATTCCCACAGTCATCCAGGTACTGCTTCAGGTCCTTGTCCTGAGGAGAGAGTAGGTAGAAAAAAGTGGGTCACATCCTATGGTTCCTGGCCATCTCCCCACCTCCCCCCAGGATCCACTGCCACCCAACCTTACCAGGTACTCAAAGACAAGGGTGAGGGACTTCTCCGTGTGGATAATGTCATGTAGCGTGACGATATTGGCATGTTTGAGGTCCTTGAGCAGGGATACTGCAGGAAGCATGGGGGTGGGATGGGGGGGAAGAGTCAGGACCCCACCCTCAGGACAGAGACAAGGACTAGACAGGGACAGGCCCAGGGTACCCTTCTTTCCCTGTGCAGTTTAGGGTGGTAGCTCACAGCCATTGGCTCTAACTCACCTAATGCCAGGAAGGTGTGTTCCCACGTTACGGTATGGAAACAAAGGTTCAGAGAAGAGTATGAAACAAGAACCTGGATTGCAGTCCCAGATGCATGCATGTGACACAGGATTTTCACAACCTGTTTTTGCTTTCTGGAAAGGGGTCTTGCTCCAACCCTCAGTACACAGGCCTGCAGCTTCTTGTGAGATTGAGCTCGCACATTCAATTTGTATGCAATTTGAATTCATTGCATGTGATGTTCTGACTCTGTTTTATCAAATAAACTGTTGAGCACTTTCAGGGGTGCTGTCAGAACCAAAGCAAGCATCTTGCTTTATAACTCATCTGCCTCTTCTCCAAACAGGAACAGATTCCTGGTTACCTTGATTATATCTAGATACATGGGTGATGGGCACTTTTTTAAGTGCAGTGTCAGGAGGAAGTGCCAGAACCCCCAGTCTCTGATCTCATTATGAGGCATGTGTGTACACCATGGGGAGTACCCAAGAAGCCTGAAACAGATCTTCCTGGATGTCTGTACCTTCCCGGATGGCGGTGCAGGGTGCCCCCTCTTCGTGTTCCAGTCTGATCTCCTTGAGTGCTACAAGGTTGTCTGTGAGCTTACTTTTGCCTTTGTAGACGGTGGCATAGGTACCCTGGGGAGTGAGGAAGAGTGACAGGAGAAAAGCTTGAGTCTTCAGGGAGTTCTCACTGACCCCCATTTCCATCACGGGCCTCCTGGCTGTCCCTCACCTCGCCCAGCTTGTCCAGCTTGATGTAGGTCTCCAGTTTCCCAAAGCCAATCTCAGACTGTGAGGTAAAGGAGTCAGGTTGAAGCAGGCTCAGGGTAGGCGACTGGGGAGGAGAGAAAGGAGGGAAGGAGGAAGAGGAGGAAAGGAAAGAAATAGAAGATGCTCACCAGGCTGACACGGCGGAGGCGGCGGCTGAGGGGCTTGTCAAAGATGGGGCTATTGAGGGTCAGCTTCTCAAGGTAGCCCTCGGGCAGCCGGATGTCAGCTGGTAGTGAAAGGCGCTTGTTGATGTCCTAGAGGGCAAGACAGAGGAGAAAAAGGACCAGGAGCTCCACCTCCCCAGGTCCAACCCTCTTTTTCAGCCCTATCACCACCCGGACAGGGAGTTAAGCACCTCAGTGGAGATCTTGCGCGGGGGATGGTTGCGCATGCGCACCCTCACTGGCGACTGCACCTCATCCGAGGACGTGGCTGAAGCCTGGTCACTTTCCCCGTCAGACCCCATCTTCAAGTCCTCATGTACAATCTCTGGTGATGCAGACGGGGGAGGGCAAGCCAGGTGGAGTCAGGAACCCCAGGACACCCCCAGCCCCATGGAATACATTCCCTCATCATACAGGTGTGCACACAGCCCGCAGAGCAGCCTGGAGTACCTCAAGGAGAGGATGGCAAGGCCCAGAGAGGTTTAGACAGGTGAGGATAGGTTGAATGGGGCAGGGGGAATAGTCACCTAGTGGAGCACCTGGTTCCAGGGGTAAACTGAGACAGAAGCTGGCCCAAGGACAGGCAGAGGTAGCCAAAGGCCTTTGGAAGGCAGGCCCAGGGACAGGCAGGTACCAGAAGGCCTGAGGAGGCCATCACAGAGTGCAGGAGAAGGACAAAAGGATGCTTGGGGCAGCTTTGGCAGGCAGGGCAGCCTTCCTCCCCGAGGCCTGGGCACAAAGCCAAAAAAAGGGGCACAGATAGATATAGAAAGGGTCTTGAGAGAGGATGGCAAGGCAGAGGGAGAAAATGGAGAAAGGAAAATGAAAAGAACACAAGTCTAAGAGGAACTTGGCTGGAAGGCAGAACCTGGGGACCAGTCTGGGGGTGGGAGTGGTCAGGAGACCCACCTGGTGCAGAGGTGAGTGGTCCCCGTCCAGAGCGAGGTTCCCCAGGGGCAGCACGGTTGGGAGCCTGTCCAATGTCACTGCCACCGCCACCACCACTCTCATCCAGGCTTATCTGTTCAGGGGCACCATTGGTCTTGTCTATACCTCGGCCCCCTCGCAGTGTCATTGACAGCTGCCGTTTGATCTTCTTCATCCGATCCATAGCGACCTAAGTAGGGAGTATGGATAGGAATGGCTCCATGTTAGCATATGCCTAACCACCATAGGCCCCCTAAAACCCATGACAACCTACTGAAGAATACTGACATGAAGCGTCGCATTCATGCCACGTTTCCAGAAATCCTGAGTGGTTCCAGGGCTACACAGTGTCCAACCAACCAATGTGGAGCCCTGGAACCACACAGGATTCCTGGAAACCTGGCATGAATGGGACCCTTGTCAGTGCCTGCCCACCTACGGCCAGCCTCTGGGGACCATGATCCCAAGTAGCCCACCTGGGTGCTGAGGCTTGGGTGGCTGGCTGAAGGTAAAAGCCCAACTGATGGAGTGCTGGTCTGTATGGGGGCAGCCTCACTGTGGGAATAGAGGGCTTCACAGTACATATTCTCAAGTGCAGCGGCAGTGATAGACCTGGCCATGGGTGGGACAGGGGGCTGGCCCAGGATCTCAGGACCAAAGACATGGCCCTGGGCACACCCATAGAATGGTGCATTCCGCTGGTACCAGCCCCACATCATCCCCAACTGCCAAGGCAGACTGTTCTCAAGGCAGACTGGCCACAAGGACCTCCCGCTTCCCCCAGCAACCATTGTCACAGTGACTAGTGGACTATTCCACTCGTCTTCCTAAGTGAGGGGTGCAGGTGAGGGGGAGTCCTGCCCGGACTGGGCAGAACTGTGCGGGGGGGGGGGGGATGTCAATGCACACCAGCTGTGTCAAGTCCTGCTGGAAAGGTACAATCAGGTTGAGACTATAGGGCTCACTCAGATTTTTTACAAGCCAAGTCACATTTCTCTTCTACTTGAGAACACACCACATCTCCCTTATCACCCCAAATCAACCTCCCAGTCCTCAATGTGGCCCACAAGATCTTACTCCATTCACCCCTATTACCTCTCTGGCCTCAACCCCACCTCAGTCATTACTAGTTGCTGTTTTGCAACCACACCTAGCAGTCCCACCTCAGGGCCACTGCACTGACTGTTCCCAGGAATACCCTTCCCCCAGATTTCAAAAACAGCTCATTCCCTCACCTTCTTCAAACCACTGCTCTAATATTACTTTTTCCCATAGATAACCCTCCACAAATAGCCCTATTTAAAATCTCAACCATCCTGAGCTTCCTCAACTTGCCAATTATCCCTCAGCACTCATCACCTCTTCAGAAATGACACCCTCTACTTATTGGTTTCTTCTTTCTTTACCATCTGTCTCCTTATCAACATAACTAGAAGATCAGTTTCACCAGGGTAGATTTCTGTCTGTAGGTCATGGCTATATCCTGAGGACCTGGAACAGTGACTGACACAGAGTAGATGCTCAAACAGTGCTTATGGCAGAAATTAATGAATCAGGGGACTGAAGGCCTAGGACCAACCTCTACCAGGGTGAATCCCTGCTACTCATGAAACCACCCCAGACAAGGTGGGCTAGTGATGCTGGCAATGGCAGGAAGATGACCTACCTAGATGGGGCTGCTGGAGGGAATGGGCCACCAGAGGCTTAGGCTGGCCGTCTTCTGCTTCCTCCTGGGCTCTGGGCCAGCAAGGAGAGGGGAAGATCTGGCCCAGGAACCATCTGGACTCACAGCAGGGCCTAAGATGGCCCTGGGCCCAAGGGAAGTGAAGCTAGATAGGAGGTCGAGAATGAGGCAGGGACTGGATTTGAGGAGAGAAGTGGGTCATCTGTTACCTTGAAATCAGGGGCTTACCCCAGCGGTCCCCACACCCTGTTTCTGCCTGCCTGACTTCACCACTCTCAGGAGGGGTAGAGGGGCCAGCCTAGAAGAAAGACCTCAATAAAGAGGATGAGATCCAACCAGGGAACTCAGGATAACAACAAAAACAAAATCCTGACCCAGGAGTCTGAACACTGGACCCGAGACTGAGGAAGGTGAAGCATGGCCAGTCCCCAAAGACTCTCTTATGTCTGTATGGCATGGATACCCAATCAATTTGTCTGCTGTGGCAGGGAATGGGGGAGTTGGATGGGAGAAGACTGTAAGTAGGGCTGGATGGATGATGATAAGGGAACCAGGAGCCATGGGTCTGTGACCTCTAAATGGAAACTCCAAGGGCTGGACATGTTCCAGAGGTCAGTTTTTTGGGATTTTGGGAGGATGGGATACAAAATCTTTGTATCATACAACACCCCAGCAGGGGGGCCCTGGGTGGGTCTCTGTGAACAGAAACACTTGAATATTAATATGCAGTAAAACTTGAATATTCTCATACCCAAGGACACTCACCACCTCACCACCATACTGACCAGTGAAAACACAGTCATCACACTCTACTAATTCCCATAGGAACACAGTATCCACATCCTGTCTGGATCCCATAAGCACACACTAGGCCCTCAAGACGGCCTCTCTCCATTTTAATTGCTATCAGCACCTGCAATTTCCCTTTAACTCCCATCAGCACATAAAGCCTCAACAGAACACAGAACCCCAAGTTAATTTATCACCACCACATTCTTGGGCCCCTCCTAGGCCCAGCTACCTCTTAGCTTTTCCACAGCACTTGCTCCCCACCAACACACTGTTCCCCCTACATGATTCTGACCCCTATTAACTTGTACTTAGGACCCTCTACAGCTGATCCACACATTAGCATTCATTGAACTTGCACAATGCCCTAAATCCCATTAACACAAAATGAACCTTGTAGATCCCTGACCTGACTGTTTTCCCCCATGCTCAGACTCCTCCATATCTATGATTATCATTAACACATATTCTGGTCTTCCCACTACCCTGATCCCACCACCTCTCATCCATAAACTGGACCTTCACTTCACCCTGACCCCTATTAGCACACACTGGGCCTCACGCAGTGCCTCCCATTAACACACCCTGAACCCTCACTCAGCTCTATCCCCAGGGACACACAAATATACTGTTCTAGCTGTAGAAGGTCGGTGGAGGTACCAGAAGGTGTGCTAATAGGATCAAGGATCAGGGCTCGGAGGCCCTGTGTGTGGAGGCACACAGGTCTTCATTCAGCCTGAACCTGCATTAGCACACACTTCAGCCATCTACGGCTCTCATCCACTTTAGCACACCTGGACCTTCACACATATTCCTGTCTCTTATTTCTCTTTGCTTCAACTCCCCTACAGCTATAGTCCCTGTTGGTTCACACTTGGATCCCTTCACAGCTCTGATCCTCCTTATTGCACACTAGAATCTCTCCACAGTTCTACTTACCATTAGCACTCCCTGGAACCTCAACACATCCCAGTCCCTCACCCTTACCCCCAAGCACACAGTGTCTTCACAATGTTCTGAGATTTGTTAGTATATTCCAGACCTCACATTGCTTTGACTCTCCGCCCCACACTCACTGGCACACATTTAAGCACCTCCATGGCTTTAAACCCACATTAGCAGTCACTCCAACTTCATATATCACCCTGCCCCTCCTTAACCAGTCCTAGAATCTGACATCTCCAGGCCTCATGGACATACAATGATCTCATGCCAACTGATGGAGTGCTGATCTGTATGGGGGCAGCCTCACTGTGGGAGTAGAGGGCTTCACAGGACACATTCTCAAGTGCAGTGGCAGTGACAGACCTGGCCATGGGTGATCCTGAATAAACTGACCCTCTTATAGTGCTAAGATACCTCCCTCATCATTGCCCCCCTCCTCCCATGTACCCACAACTCTTATAGCCATTAGCACAGGCTCAGTTCTTCCACCACCTTGCCCCTATTAGCATAAACTGGGCCTCATACTACCCAGACTTTTATTACCACATGCACATACCCTCTAGAGTGATGACCTCATTAGCACACTCTCAACACTCGAGTTCTATTACTCTGCCCTCCATCTGCACACTCTGGATCCTCACACACTGCAGTCCCCCTCATGGACAAAAAGACAGTATTAACACCATCCTGACGCTCATCACCACACACAGGGCCTCAGAGCCCTGATCCTTGATCCTATTAGCACACCTTCTGGTACCTCCACCAACCTTCTACAGCTAGAACCCCATTTGCATATCTCAGCACTTCTCTTACATCCTCTCCCCTATTATACACGCTTGGGTCCCTCCACAGTCTCCTCCTTCGCCACATTAGCACACACTGGGCCCCAAACCCTACACAGCAGTAATGACTTATACAACATGCTCCGACCCCTTCACAGCTCAGGCCCCCATTAGGAAACCTCGACTATTTCACCACCCTGTCACCCGTTTCCACACTCTCTGGTGCTTCGATCACCCTGCTCCCCATTAGCACCCACAGTACTTCCCACTCCCAGCTCCCAGACCGGGCCCAGGGCGGGGCCAAGGTCAGGGAGGCCCTGGATGACCCCCCTGCCCCGGTGCATTCTGGGCAATTCGCTGGGGGGAGGGGCCCATGACAGCGGTGTAGCCCAGACCCCTGGGCACCACCTGGGGTCTGGGTTGGTTCTGTAGGAAGAACGACAGCTCCCACTCCACGTCTCGGCGTCGCACTCACCGGCGGGGGCGCGCGAGCAACCTCAACGCCGCGGGGCCGGCGCGGAGGCGCCTGGGGCGGCGGCCCGCGCTGAGGCCGCGCGACCTCCTTTTCCTCCTCCTGTTCGCCGCAGGCGCCCGTCCCAGTAGTCTTCGGCCATGGCTGCTGGGCCCGGGCCGCCGCCGGCTGAGGAGGAGGAGGCGGCGGCGGCGGCGGTGGCTGAGGCGGAGGCGGCGTCCCGCTCAGTCGGCCATGAGCTTGGCCGCTGCCCCCGGGCTCTTCGGCACCGGCTCGAATCCGAGAGCTTACAGCGGCTCGCGGCTCAGAGCCGACTGCCGATGGAGACGCGGCAGATCCCAGGGCCGAACAGCCTACGACCCAACTGCCGCGCGCGCCGCGCTTCGCGCATGCGCACGCACGCGCTGGACAGGGTGAAGTGGGAAGGAGGGGACTCACCTCGGACTGCACGCACCAAAAGACCCGTCCGTTGCGGGAGGGGGCGCGGCCATTGCGCGCCCACCAGGGAATGTGGCGCCTGCCCTGAAACGGCGCCAGGGGGAAGTGTAGAGGTTATTTAGTACTCAGTTCCGATCTTGCTACAAGTTTGTTAGTGCCGAGTGGGCAACAGGCAGTAACCAGAGTACCAGTCACCATTCGCTCCCCCACTGGATCTCACTTGGTACATCCCCCATGGTAGCAAACGGGACATTTGCAAGGAAGAAAAAGATGAGGCAGTCAGTCTTAGTCGCTTGAGGTGCCTCGGTAGGGAGGAATTTTAAAGGTTCGCGAAAAGATGACTTTTCTAGGAGAGGCGGCCTGGAAAATCATTGGCCTTTACTACCTTAGGTAGGGCAGAGTCCAGCCCCGCCCAGCTGCTCTCCCCCAACAACCCACTCCCACACCGCTAGCTCATTCCCACTGTGAACGTATGAGGCTCCGCCCTTCGAGGTTGTCACCCAGCCAATCGGATTTGCTCCCTGGGGTGCGGCTGGGCAAGAATGAAGGGCGTGGTTGGGCTGAATAGGCGTGATTTCGCAGCCTTGGCACGCCTTTGCCCTGTTTTCATTGGTTTTCACTGTCAGGGGCGGGCCCTCCTTTTTGTTCTGGGCTCCTCTCACCTTAGCCCTAATATCCTAATAGGTGATTGGTCAAAACTATGATCAATCGACTTTCCTCCCGCCTTTAACCCATCCTTTCTCCCTCAGCGGTTCACGGAGTAGACCAGAGCCTGGCTGAGAAGAAAGGCGGACTTTTACAGGCGCAAGTGCATTACTGCGCATGCTCGGGACTTTCGGCCAGGATGGGGGCGGGGGAATCCTCTTTAACGCTTCGTGTGAGCTTTGCGTATGCATCCTGAATTGGGTTTTCTTGCCATCTCAACTACCTTTTTCTTTTTTTGCCCGCCGGAGCCCTGCGTGTGGCTCCCTTGGCTCTGCGGGTTTTTTTATTGGGCGCCTGTTATGTGTTAAGTCACTGCCAGACAGACCTAATCCCTCACCCCTCTCAGCTTGGAGAACTCCTACACTATCACCAAGCCCAGCTCAAATGGCCGCAGCCTTCAGCAGGCCTTCCGGGACATCTTTACACTGTACCCCAGTCTAATGCCAGCTTCCCCATCTCTTCTGGGCTTCCCTTTATGGCAGGTTTGGTTACACCAGTTAGTCTTTTTCAGTAAGGTTTGTATTAGTGGCGATTTAGCAGGCCATGATGGGAGTGGAAATACTGTATTTGACAAAAACGGGTCCATCGCGGGCTAGACAGTCCTGCCACTTCTCTGATCTCATCTCCTACCCTTCTTCATCTCACCCTGCTCCAGCCTTATTACTCTCCTAGTTCCAGAACAAAGCAGGCACAATCCAGCCTCAGAATTTACACTTACTGTTCCCTTTGTCTGGAACTGGAACACCTTCCCCCTAGATATCCATAGGTTTCATCTCCTCACTTCTTCCAACTTCCTGCTTTAATGTCACCTACTTCATGAAGCCTTCTCTTACTAGCTTATTTGAAAATGCCTACCTGCACCATCATTCCACATCCCCAGACCTGGCTCTATAGACCTTTTGAATAGCACCAATTAATTACACAATTTACTTAACTGTCTATTCTGGATCTCACCCTAAAAGATCATAACCCCCAACCCTCCACCTAGGACAGCAATCTCATTGATCCATTGTGGTCTCCAATGCCTAGAATAGTGCCTGGCACATAGTAAACACTCAAAAAATGTTTGTTGAATCCCTTAATGGAAGATAGTTCTAGGTAGAGACAAGAGGAGACAACCTTGTCCCACCCTGTCCTTTGTGCCTGGTGGGTGCAGGCAGCTCAGTGCGGTCACCCAACCCCTGCTCACTGTGCCCTGGTCTCCTATCTTACTGGTGTTATAAGGGCAGACAAACATGACAAAGAAATAAAATGGCACATATTGGGGAAATAAGATGCAACCAGAACTTATGGGTTCTTGATGAAGCTGCTCTTGATAAGCGTGTCAGGTATGAATAAAGTAGCAAGGGGATTCAAGAACTGTGCCAGTGACACAAGGCACATAAGCATCTGGAGAATCAGGAGCTGTAAATGAGGGAGGTCCACTAAACAGTGTCTAGCGTACCCAAGGAGTTGGGATAGTGGAGAAAGGGGGCAGAGGAATTAAGTTTGTGTGCAAGCTTTAGAAACTGCAATGGTGGAAACAGTGTGGAGTGGTTGGAGTACTCTAGAGGAGCAATAATGGAAAATCTCCACTTGACCTACACATCACCACTAACTAGATGCCAGAAGCAAAGCACCTCAGTCCAGTGTCCTGGTAGGGAATAAAAAGGAAGTGTCAAAGGATGAGGTCACCCAAGGAAATAAAGTCATGAGGCAAGTGGGCAAGGGCATACATGGTGCCTGACATCTGAAGCTGGCCCAGGGGGTAGTGGATATGGGGACAGACTGTGATGGTTATCAGGCTGGGTTCAGGGATAGATTGTGCTATTCCCAATACCCAGGGGTTTGAGTAAAGGGATGAGTCTAAGTGGCTGGGTGATGGACAGAGGTATGAGTGGCATCCTCAGGCACCAGGTGGCCAGATTGGTGCTTTCAACTGGAGTGCTCAGCCAAGACCAAGTTTGGAACTAACTTAACAGTCCTGGTGGGGCCTGGGGCAAGTCTCCCACTGTCTGCTCTAACCAACCAACAACCTACAACCACAACTGCCTATCTTCTCAAAGTTAGGAGGACTCAGGACAGGCAGACCAGGCCCAGGAGCAGGACAGGGCAGGAAAGGGGCTTTTCCTCTGCAGATTTTCTCAGCTAAGTATTTTCATAAAAACTGTGAAGTATGCAGAGGTATTGGCATTCCTCAGTTCAGTAAAGCTGTTTAGGCCTCCCTGCAGCAGGGAAGTTGAACTAAGGGCATTACAGGCCTTTCTGGCACTAGAAATCACGATGGTAAAGGCCTGTCCAGGATATAAGTGCTCTGAGCCAGGTTGAAAGGTATCTGCCTCAAGGACATAAGCCACATTGACCCAACATCAATATGGCAGGGAGTCAGGAGATAGAGAAGGTGGAATAAATCCAGCTCAAATAAATTGGACCCAGGTATCTGTTCTTTATGGCCTCACTGGTGCCTCCACTTCTTCCTAAGCAGGGAGGGTAGGAGGAAGAAAGTGGCAACTCCCATGTATTCTCTGCCAAGGAAACTGATAGCTTGGGGTGGGGCTGAGCCCTTTGGGTTACCATCTGAACCAGACAGCTCCAGGAAGTCCCTTCCTTCTTTGGAACCAGCAGGGCATGCCACATCTGGGTTAATAAGTCTTTATTAGGATTCAGGTTCCAAATAAGGTAGGAAGCAGCGGCAATAGAGGCTCAAGTAGGGGGATGAGGAGGGAACACCAGGCTTGGTGAGCTGGGCCACTGCCAGAGATCAAATGGGAACCCTGGGCTGGAAGGGGTCTGGAGAGGGGGCACTGGGACCAGTCTACGGGAAGAGATAGGAGTCAGCGGATGGTGTATCGTACGTAGGGGACCTCGACGTCCTCGCCGCTCTCGTCGTTGCAGCACAGCTCAAGCACCAGCGCCCGCACATGGCGGCCCAGCTTTCGCTTCGACACACGGCTTACGATTTCTGTCATCCTGGGGGCAGGGAAGCAGAGGGACGGTCAGGAAGGTGGAAGGCAGAGAGGAAGAGCAGGTAGGTGGGGGCTGAGGAGGTGAAGGGCAGTGAACAGAGGTGGGATAACTGCAAGCTGAGGCTCCCCGTCACCCAACTCACGGCTGATCCAATCGTTCCTTTAGCTTGGCGGCTGGCATGAAGAAGGAGTAAAGCATTGACACGCCTTGGGACAACATGGTGATCTCCAATTTATGCTCTCTCTGGAGGAGGGAGAGGGGATGGCAGTGTTATGGAGGTGGACAGGCTAGTCACCTGCACACTCCGCCCCCAAGTGGGGTGAAAGCAAGGAAGGGGCCTCACCTTAAAGTACTCAAGGAACTGTTTGAGGGTCATCTCCTCACCATTAGGCTGCAGCCCTTGTACCTCAAAGCGATCCCACAATGTCCACTCTTGGTTATAGTACTGTGAGACAAGGAGCCGGGCAATGGGATGGGGCTAATCAGAGGGTCCAGCCCTGTCACTCTCCCACCTCCAATCATACAGAGACATGCTAAGCGAGATCGCATGCCTCTATGACCATCCCTTATTTGTTTGTTTGTTTGTTTGTTTGCTTGCTTTTGGGTATGTGGGTAGCTCCCTGACTGGGAATCGAACCCAGGCCGCAGTGCTGACAGCGCCAGCGCCGAAGCCTTAAGCCACTGCACCATCAGGGAAATCCCCGACCATCCCATATTTAAAACTGCAAACCCACCCCCTGCCATGGTACTCTCAAGTCTTCCTTACCTTGTTCATTTTTAGGGGTTCCAAATCATTTTATTACATTATTTAATCTATAAGAGTATCTGGCATAGTAGGTACTCAATAAGTATTTGAGTAAATTAATAAATGAAGCAAATAAAAGAACTTAGCATAGTAAGCACCTAATAAATGTTGGTTGCTATTACTGTGTAGTTACTAATAATCTCTTAAGCTCCTAGGGCACAATTCAAATATCACAACTTTTCTGAGGGCTTCCACAGGCAGAATCATACCAGTGCTCAGCACATAGAAGGTACTCAAAAAATATGAGTGAATAAATGAACAAGGGGTGCACAAAAGGAGTCGGTACATACTGATAGAAATCTTCACCTGGTGAAAGCCTATGAAGCAAACTAGAGCCAGTTCTACAAACACTCCACCCACAAGCCTACCTCCTGATTCAGGCCCTCACCTGGTGACGGGGTGCGGCAAGGGGTTCGGAGAAGCCAAAGAAGGGTAGAGCCAAGTTGAGGAAACCATTCTTGTATGAGTCAAGCCGTCGGTGCCCCTGAACCACTTTGTAGAGCTCAAGACATACAAGGCCAACCACAGCTGCTGTGGTCGTGGCAATGGCTGGGATGATCTTCCCTGCAATCAGCTTGCTCTGTGAGACAGGAGAAATCAAGTATGGTTGTATTTAAGGTGGAAGAGGCTGAGTCTACGAAGGGATGGAATGTGGGGAACTCAAGCCTGGGATGGGAAGTAACATCAAGGTCCAGATTCTCCTCACCTTGTGCCGGTCTGCAGGGGGAATGTCATAGTTCTCTGCTCGGAGATTGGATGCAGCCACAATGAAATCCATATGGAAGTTGTTATCATCATCCTTTAATGAAGGGGGGAGGGGGATAGGTAGAAGGTGGAGAGATAAGAGGATCAGAGGAGGAAGAGGATTCCTGGTCTCTAGGGATACTGCAATTACCTGCTGGGCTCTCTCAGATCACAAAGGCATGGCTGGGAACATCTATTTGTTCAGGGACACAGGGCAGGCTGGGGATACAATCCTCACAAAGGCCTGGGGCTGCCTCCAGATCCCCAGAGATCTGTTCTGTCCTGCCCATCTGTGTTTATTAGCCCATGTCCCTGCCTGCCCAGGGCCCCCATGTAGCACCTTCTCAAAGTCGATGGGGTACATCTTGAACCCAGGGAGCTTTTCTGGACTAGGCAGTGTGGCCTTGAGCTCCTCTAGACGGCTGTCATCTGCAGGAAGAGAGGAACATCTATCAGCCCTTTAGATCCTAGGCCAGGGTCTGAGGTGGAAATAGGAGACTGGGGAGGGGCAAAAGGTGTTCAGGTAGATAAAGGATTTGAAAAGGAAAGTCATCCTGGGAAGAGGAAGGGCAAGGGGGAGAGGTAGACAGGGTAATAGAGCACAAATCTGAAGAAGAAAGGAAGGGGGGATATCGAGTTATCTCTAGACACACTATGGAACCAAAATGATGACATTGGGAGAAAGTAGAGATGGAGAGATCCAGGTGGGAGAGCTTGAGATCTTAGGGAGAATGATGCAGAGAGAGGTAGGGAGATATGGAGGAGGACAGAGGGGAAGGGGTGATGAAAAAGATATACAGAGGGGAAAGCTGAGGGGAAATACACAGATGTGGATATATGGACAAGGAAAGAAGATGTGAAAAGGGGAGAATGGGGGCATATAA
Organism: Lyroderma lyra; assembly: GCA_004026885.1. Classification (NCBI taxonomy): domain Eukaryota; kingdom Metazoa; phylum Chordata; class Mammalia; order Chiroptera; family Megadermatidae; genus Lyroderma; species Lyroderma lyra. The sequence continues at coordinate 39,646 of PVJL010004944.1, forward strand.
GAGGGTGCGACAGGTGGGAGAGTTTATATCATAGAAGCATTTTACATAAATACCTTATGTACATTACATACACACATTTTATATACATCTTACATATACTATATATACACATATGGAAAAAAAGAAATAAAGAGAGAAGTGAAGTAAAGATGGGAAGAAATATACAGAAGAGAACATGAGGGGGTATTTAGAAAGACAATGGCAAGATGACAAGAGAGAGGGAGAAGACAGAGAGAGAGAAAGCGGTGAGATGGAAGCAAAAAGCAGGGGGAGTTACATAGCTACAGTTGCATTATCTATGCAGAAAGAAAGATGGAAAGGAAGTAGATAAACACATAGACCAGGGGTTAGCAAACTAAGGCCCCATGAGCCAAATGTAGCCTGCCACCTCTTTTATGAATAAAATTTTATGGGAACACAGCTACATTTGTTCATTTACATGTTGTGTACTGCTGCTTTTGTGCTTCAACTGCAGAAATGATAGCTGTAGATAATGTATGGTTTGCAAAGCCTAAAAATATTACTACTTGGTCCTGTACCCGATACACAGCATGAAATGGGGGAAGGAGATGGAGAGAGATGGGGAAGCCAGGAGAGACATGCAGAGAGGAAGAAAGCTACATAGAGGACAATAGTAGGGTGAAGAAACATGGGGTTTGGAAGATGGAGGTGGATATCAAGGGAGAGAGACCACTGGCGGAGATCATACCCGGCCAGATAAACAGATCAAGAAGAAACAGTAGTTTATCTTTCAAGGCAGATACACAGAGCAAGAGAAACAAACAGCTAGTTCTCCTGAGGGCTAGAGAGTGGGAAGGGAGAGAGTGAAGGAGAGAATTTCCCCTAACTGACTCTCTTCATTTCAGAGGAAGAGAGGCTCAAAGGAAGGTGTGGGGAAGCTAAGCTGGGCAGGGGACAAGTGAGGTGGTGATATATAGCCAGATGGCCAAACACCCTCACCAACAGAGGCATTGGCGCTCTGCAGCTCCTGGTCAGAGATGTGGATCTTGACACCAGACTTGGGGGTGAATTCGGGGACCTGAACAGCCTGTAGGAGCGCGGCCACAGCAGCTCGGTCCCGAGAGCCAGTCAGCCCGTAGGTCTGGGCAAAAAGGTTAGCAGCAGCCATCACGTAGTCCAGATGCAGGGGCTGGGAGAAGGCAGGGCCCAGAAGGGGGAGCACATCAGTCCTAGTCTGGGGAGTCTCGGCCTCCCACCCACCCACTGATCCTTGGAGACCCCAGGGAGGAGACTTACATTGCTGACATCAAAGGTGAGTGGATGTGGACAGCGTTTGGGCCCAGACCAGAACGGAGCTCCTGAGCTTGTGAGCTAAGGGAATAGAGATTTTTGAGGATCAGGACCTAGAGTGGAGGCCTAACAATCCTTCCTCCTCACCCTGGCCCCACATGGGCCCTGACTCACTATGGCTGGGCACACACAGGGCGATGAAGTCAATCTTGGAAGACCCATATTACAGGGTCCTATAGATGAAAGTTCTGATGTTAGAATGAAGAGGGGATCTTGCTGAAAAAGCTACCACCAATTCCCGGGCAATTGCTTTGTGTAAGACACAGCCATTCAACAAACCCTTATGGATTGCCTGGTACTGTACAAACTTCCGAAGTACCAATAAATCCTCACAAAAATCCCCACAAAGTAGATACTATTATCTCTACTTCACTGATGAGGAAACTTGAGGTGCAGAGAGAAGCCATGTGACTTGCCCAAGTGCAGATGGGGCTGCGATTTAAGCCCATACCAAATTCCTGTGCTCTTAATTCCACAATTTCTCTCCCACAATCTCTAAAGCCTGGAGTTGTTAAGACTCAGCCCACAGCATAAGTAAGGAAACCGATGTCTCTAGCTTGAAGGAAAAAGGGGAAGGAAGAACAAGTCAGGCTTAATCATTCTGAGATCCCCATGCCTCAGGGCACCTGCCACAGCTGGACTACTGGGGAGGAGCCACATGGAGAGACCACAGCAGGTTCCTGTTTCAGACTCTGCCAAATGGACCTGGCAAGTGGGTGTTACCTGGTCGGGAGGAAAGTTGTGCAGCAGCTGCCTGATGTTGTTAGAGTACTGGGTATGCCAGTGGTGGCAGGCCCAGGTCACACAGTCAGCCCAGGTCTGTGGCCGCTGCAGCACCAGGCTGCGCTGCACGGCCTCCAGCACCTCCAGGGGTTGGGTGCCCGCCAGCCGCAGGGTCCGCTCCACAAACTTGGGGTCTCTATCAGGAATTGGAGGAGTCAAAGGGGCAAGATTACACAGCGGATCCCAGGAGTGGGATCCAGGGCAACCCCACTTTCTCCACAGAAAGCTAGTCCCCCAGTGGTATGAGGCCTGAGCATTCACTGATTCATTTGAAGTGTGCCTGTTGCTAGGTGTTAACAATGGTGAGAAAGCAGACAAAATACCTTGGCTGGTGGTAGGGAGGGGATGGGGTAAAGGGGCATTTGGTTACTTACGTGAGGTACTGGTTGACGTTTTCTGCCGGCTGCTTGAAGAGACCTTCAAACTCGTCCCGAGCCCACTGAGGACAGAACAAACGAATTACCATATTTTTCTGTGTATAAGACAATACTTTTATCTAAAATTGTTAGATCAAAAACTGGGGGTCGTTCTATACACAGGAGTAACTGGTTGCTACTAATTTCTTAATATTGGGTTAGATAATTAGGGGATATATTATACACAGAAAAATATGGTACATGGGAGTGATGGCTGACAAAGTGGGTTTCCAGAGATATTAGAAAGACCACCAGTGAATAAACCAAATAGGAAGAACACAAATGCTCTGGGAGAAGGGAAGCACCACCCCCCGCCACCCACCACAGCACCTTAATTTAAAAGCCAATGAATTTGATCTAGGTAGTGGTAAAACTAGTGAATGTGTGAAAAACAATTATTCCTAAGATCTATGTACTTTACTTGAGGTTATACCTCAATAAATAATAAATTCAGTTATATGTATTTTATCACAATAAAAAAAAAACACTTCAGGCCAAAACAAAAAATGATCCTGTGTAGGGATTTGAGAATTCCTAGAATAGTAAATGCAGTCGTTGGTGAGGGGGATTGGAGGATAATGATGTTAGAGATCTAGGTTCAAACTCCAGCTGCTACACAGTATATAGTTTTGTGACTTCAGGAACATACAGTTAACATTTACCTAAAACAAATAACTATAATAGCAACACCTACCCTCATGGGGTTGCAAGGAAACAATAAGCTAGTATGTATATATTTGAAGTTTACTTAGGTGCTCGCTTCAGTAGCACATACACTAAATTGGAACAATACAGAGAAAACTAGCATGGTCTCTGCACAAGGATCACTTGCAAATTCATGACGTGTTCCATATTTGGTGCAGTACCCCAGCAGCCTCACACCTTTGGCTGATTTACACACAGACACACACAAATAATAAAGTTTACTTAAAACAGCATCAGATACATAGTAAATCCCAAGTCTTTTACAATAGCCCTGTGAAGTAGGTACTATTATCATCCCCATTTTAGAGGAAGACTCATGGGAACGGAGAGGGTAAGTCCAGGTCACACATGGCCTAGTAAAACTGTGGTAGGTGCACAAATATATACACACCCTCGCTGGAATTGCAGGGTCAGAAGGAAACGACAGAGGGAACTGGTTTTTTCTCTCCTATTACTCATTCTGAATGGTTTGCCCTTAAACACTGCACTAGGATCATTCTGCTAGCATGACGGTTACCCTTGGGTTTTCCTGAGGTTTGGATTATCCTTAGGTTCCGGTTCATGACCTGGGTGGTAGCTGATATTGTTATCTGGGAACACATCCTCCCTTTGCACAAGTATACTAAAGTATTAGGGAGTGAAGTGTTGTGATGTCCATGACCTACTTCAGCACAAAGAAAAAAATACACAAATCTAAGAACATGTGGCAAAATAGGAACAACTGATAAAAATCTAGTTGACCAGTAGTATTTGAGTGTTCATGATACTTTTTATACTTCTGTAAACGTTGAAAAATTGCTAAAATCAAAGTAAAAAGAAAAAAAAAATTAATCATTCTAGAAACCTAGGGTGCTGCATGGGAAGCGAGGGAAGGTTTGGAGAAAAAGCTCATCTTGTGCTTACGCTTGCAATACCTCAAGGCCAGGGGCCAGGTGGCTGAGAGGCAGGGTGCCTGGTCCCTTTTCTCACCACCCAAAGGTGATCACCTGCAGGGTGTGCTCGATGGCATTGGGGAAGTTTTTCAGCGTGCAGATGGGGATGGACTTCTCAGGCGGGTCCTGGCTTGAGCTGTATGACTCTGTCAGGAAGGGGATCACCACCTGCACATTGCCCTTGGTGCCCAGTGTGCCCGACTCCAGCAGTGGCTTACGGTAGTACACGCAGCGGCGGTCCATGTACATGCCTGGTTGGGGGAAAGAAGTCAGGAGAGGAGAGAAAGACAGGCATCCGAGAGAGAGAGAGAGAGAGAGAGAGAGAGAGAGAGAGAGCGAGCGAGCGCGAGCGAGAGCGGGCGGGCGGATGGATGAGGGAGGGAGGATGGATGACGGAGGGATAGGACACTCATGCTGGCTTGCTCGCCTCCCCTGCACCCCAGGCCTTTGACCTCCTCACCCGCCTCCAAACTCACGGGCATCCACGTTGTCCAGGGCATTGGCCACGCCATCCAGGTTTTGGAAGAAATCATCATCATAGATGCGCTCTGTGTCAGGACCCACACGGTTCTGGTGGCTTGTCACCTGGATGTGCGGATTCATCTGGTGCACAGCTGCAGCAGCGGTGTCAGACTTTAACTTCTGGTGGGGGGGCAAGGAGAGGGATGGCGAAACCGAACTCAGTTATTCATGCATTCACCCAACCAACCTCAGGAGGCTTCCTGATTTAGCAGGACAGTCCGTGACACTGCCACATACCGAGGGCTACGACAGATGTGGCAGGGGCTCAGTGAAAAGGGAAGCAACGGCCAGACATTCTGGAGACAATAGGCCAGCCATCTGGTCTTTTGCCTACCCATCTATTGCCCTTTCAGGTAACAGCACCCAGGGTTGAATTCCCCTAACTAAACAAGACCTTAGCACACACAAACATGCAGGATCCTCCCAAAGCCTGGAGTCATGTCCTGTCCCTTCTCTGCTCAGAACCTGCTCCTGCCTCTTACCTCTAATGAGAGTAAATGGAGCTGTCCCCATTTCCTCTAGCTTATCTCCTACCACCCTCCCACCTCCAATTGTGGCCTGGAACACTCTTCCCCAAAAGAGGGGGCTCTACTCCCTCACACCCCTCAAGTCTGCAGACTTTTCCTCAACCACTGTGATCAAAAGTGCAAACCTGTGTCCTGGGCCCACCCAACCTTCCTTATCTTATTTTTGCTCTTTCCTCTTATCATTGACATTATTTATAAATGATACTGTTTCCTGCAGGCTTTCAAGCTAGATACCTGTATAACCCAGCTTCCGTTTGTATGGAAGAAAGAGTTAACCTAGCAGGCATAAAGCATTCCCTGAGGAAAGGCCTGCTTGTAAGGCTGGCCCTTGGCTAGTGTCTGAGAACTTGGATTTCAGGGGTGTTCCCACCATTCCCTATTTGATAAAAGTGGCTCTTTGTGCCCACACTGCTTATATAAACAATGTGGTTTGTGCTGTTCCCTGCTTTCTTTCTGGGAATCTGGAATTTGGGTACGTGTCAAGCAGAAGGTGCCTACGTGACCAGCCCACAGTAAAAACTCTGCGTGCCGAATCTCTAACAAGCGTCCCTGGTTGGCAACATTTCACATATGTTGTTGCAATTGGCTACTGGGAGAATGAAGCATGTCCTCTGTGACTCCACTGAGAAAGAAGTCTTAGAAACTTGTGTCTGGTCACCCCACGTGCTTTTTCCCTTTGCTGGAAGAAATCATAGCTGTGAATAAGACTTGACTTTATGCTGACTCCTGTGAGTCTTCCTAGTGAATCACTGAACTTGGGGGGTGGTTTAGGGGATCCCCAACACACTGTCCCGACAGCACTGATAAGAGGTCAAGGGAAAAAAATGAGATGAAAAATGGCAGATTCAATGGAAAGGTACTCAATAAATGTTTGTTAAATGAGTGACAGAAACTGAGGGAAAAGGGATGAAAGAAAGAAAAAGGTGGAAAGGCCTCCTTTCGAAAGAATGCGAACAAAAGACAGGAAGAAAGTGAGATGACAAAGTACCCTCACGCACCGTAACATCCCAGGGCCGGAACAGAAACTGTCGGTTCAGATTTGACTTCTCAATGGTGTCCATGTCTGTGACAACAACTTCTCCACCATCCCTGCAGCCCAGCCCGATCATGGCGAAGTTCTTGAGCAGCTCACAGCCAATGGCTCCTGCACCCACCTAGGAAACAGCCAAGAAGAGACAGGACTAGTCAGGGTAACGCAGGTTAGCATCACTCCTCACTCCCTCTGAAGACAGCAGGATCTGGAAAGAGGGTCTAATGCCACATCCTCAAGTCCCAGGGCTCTAAGAAATGAACAACCAGTCATTTGAGGGAGGCAGCACCAGAGGGGAGAAACAGAAGGATGCACCAGGCTTTCCCTGAAGATAAAGAAAATGGCAAAGGCATACAACAGAGGTACAAGAACCAAAAAGACCCTCCCACAGGAGGCAGGAGACCCCATAAGAGGTGGCCAGGGGAGATGAAGAGGTGTCCAAGGGGACCACTCACCAGGAAGTATTTCTGCTTGCCCAGCTTCTCTTGCAGATCTGAGCCAAATACAGCCACCTGCCCATCATAACGGTTCTGACGCTGTGGAATGTGAAGGGAGGGGGCTCAGTGGCCTTGCCAAAAATGCCCCCAGTGACACCTTCCCCATGGACCCCACTGACATACCGGGAGGCACTTCTCCTCTGTGAGGGCCTGTTTATCCTCAGGGAGACATTCCAGAGCATCAAAGTAAAGCCACTGCATGATGGGCATAAACTTCCCGGAGCAGGCCTAGAATTTGGGGAGGAAAGGCCAACTGGTCAGTGGTTCCTGCGGGCCTGACACGTACGGACAGCAAATGATGGAGTCAGGGAGGTGCCTGGCCCACCCACTACCCTGCCCTTTCTACCCTTGCTGACCTTCATGACTTCCTGGGCAGCCAGGCCCCCAATGAAGGCATTTATGGGTGCCAGATCCCCAGCAGCTACATATGCCAGATTCCTGATGAGGTCCTCATCCAGGCTGTCCTGCTGCACTGCTGGCAGGGCTCGAGCATTCACGGTCTGAGCTAAGGTCACCAGCTCTGTTGCATCTTCCTGGTGGGGAAGGAGGAACCAAGGGCATACTTGTTAGGCCACTGTGGGGAGGGAGAGGGAGGGTAGACAGGTAGAGAGAGGCATTGTGGGCCTTCAGGGCCAAGGTCTTGTTCCTTGGCTGGCTTGCCCACCCACCCACCCACCTCATTGCGGGGCCGAGGGGGCCGGCCGTGCTGAGCACAGAACTGGTGCAGAGCCTGGAAGCCAATATGCAGCTGAGCAGGGCGGGAAAACTTGGCGAAGTCCGTCATCACAAAGTTGGGCTCTGCCAGTGAGGTCAACAAGGATTTCTGTGGAGGGCGGGGCATCAGAAACAGAAGAGAGGAATGGTGAACCTAGAAATGCCCAGAACCACCCTTATAGCCCACTATCCCCCACACTCACAAAGCTGATCTTCTTAGGTACTTTGACCTGACTGACAATGCCACCACGGATGTAGTCAGAGAAGTGGGAGGTGTCACAGATGCTAAAAGTGTAAGGACCTAGGGGAGACAGGGAAGCTGTCAGGCTACCCACCCTCTGCCTAAAGCCCACAACATCCACAAGATAAGGAAAAATCCACACCCAACCCATTTCAGACATCAGGAGCCATCTCCTCTCCACCCCAGGTTCCACTTGGACATCAAAAACCATCCCCCTTCTGCTGTAGATCCAGGTCCGAGCCCATGAGACCCCACGTCCCTGGCCCCAAGACTACACTGGCAGACATTTCCTGCTTCCTGTCCAAGTCAGCTCAGACATGAGTGGATCCTCTGACCTGCTCTGTTCAAATGCCAGACCTTTCCCCCTCAGCAAAGATACCAGGGACCTATTCTCCCAGGAACTGCTGAGACACGAGATAGCACCTCTCCTCCATGCCCACCAGCTCTGGTTAAGACCCTCAGAGAATCTGTCTCTGGTTCATTTCAGACACCCAGGGTGTGTTTCCCCTCGCTCAGAGGCCAGGGACATACCTCCTGACTCCCCTGATTCCCCATGGCCCTAGCTCACCCAGGACTTTGATCTCCATGGGATGACTTCCATTGAGTTCAACCATGCCTTGTACTTCTGAAAAGGAGACGAAGTCGCCACTCTCAAACCCGTGTCGGGCCTCATCCAGGCAGGTAACCACACCAGGGTTGTCCTGGTTAAAAGAGGAGTGAGTCTCAGAGGCAAGCTCAGGGTACCAAGAGCAGACAGGAAGGCCTGCTGCTGCCCATCTGCCTGCCAGGACCCCTGAGGCTCATCTCCTTACCTTGGTGACCATAGAAACCATAGCACTGAGTGGCTGCTCCCCATTGGAGTCAGTGAGGATCATTTCCTCTCCAAAGTCACAGAAGAGCTGCCTGTAGAGGGGGCAACAAGGGTGATGCCTGAATCCCATGCATGCAGGGGCCCGATGTGTCTATCAAGATGCAGGGAATACTTGCTGAGCAAATTCAGCCCATCCCTGCTGAGAATCAGACGATGCTCATGCCACATGGAGAGGTGAACACACAGAATCCAAAACCCAGGTGGCTGAGAGGGGGCTGAGGGCAGTGAGAGCTTGGGGGTCTTGGCCTGGGCCTGGCAGGGGTCGGGGGAAAAAGGGAGGGAACACTCACCCAAAAAGACCCCGTGTGTCTGCCACCACCAGCTTGATGCCACGGCTGTGACAGAACTCACCCACCCGTAGCTGGTCCTCCAGGGGGGTGTTGGTGAGGACCACCACCTGTGGAGAGGTGGAGGAGGCTCATGGTGAGAATAATGGAGGAAGGCTGGTGTTAGGGGTGCAGCCAGTCCTGAGGGCTTTGCTGGTTCAGCTCTTTCACAAATACAAAGAATCTACTGTGCATCAGATTCAGAGCTGGTGAAACTCAGAGAAGTTAAACCAAACACAAAGTATCTATGGTGCATCAGGTTCAGAGCTGGTGAAACTCAGGGAAGTTAAACCGAACACAAAGTATCTACTGTGCATCAGATTCAGAGCCGGTGAAACTCAGGGAAGTTAAACCGAACACAAAGTATCTACTATGCATCAGATTCAGAGCCAGTGAAACTCAGGGAAGATAAACCAAACACAAAGTATCTACTGTGCATCAGATTCAGAGCCGGTGAAACTCAGGGAAGATAAAACAAATCCCTAGGAATCCCTAGACCCTAGACCATAGCAGGCAAGGTAAAGAGGCAGCTGAGAGGACAGAGTCTGGAGAACATGACTCATTCATTTGCCAACACCCACTGCTACTTACCTGTAACCCTGTGAGATACAAAAGAGGTAAAACTGTCCCCAGCCAAAGTCTGAGCTCACTTCTACCACACCCACTTGCTCCCAATTCTCAAGATAACACCTGCTCAGCCATGACCCTTGGGACTTTGCCCTCTGCCTGAATGCCCATCCTTCCCCACCAGGGTAAACTCCTACCATCTACTCCTGGGTTTGGCAGCAATGTCTTGGCCCCTGGGACATTCTAGGGCAGAATCTCAGTTCCCACAGCTCCTCTTTCCAGCCCAGAGTTTTTATGTAACAACCAGATGGCCCTTATCATGTGCCAGCTGCTACTCTAAGTGCTTAGCCTTCAGAAAAACTCTCTGAGGTCGGTATTACGACACCCTCAAGTCTACAAATCAAGAAAAGTAAAGCACAGGAGATTAAGTGAACTGACCGAGGTCATAGTAGTAGAAGCAGAGACTCACATCAAGGCCATCTGGCTTCGGTCTCTGCTCATAGCCCCTAAGCTGTATTATCTGTCTGTTCACATCTCCTTCCAAACTCCCCCGAAAGGCAGGTCCAGGGTCTAAATCCTGCCTGCATCCCCTAGCTGCACCCCCAGCATGAAACCTGCCACACAATCCAGCCCATTAAACATTGAACAAATAAACACACCAGAGATAGGCTCTGAGAGAATTGGACAGGAGGCTGGGCCGTGCCCAAGGTACCTGGAAGCCACTAAGGAAGTCCTCGACAAGGGGCCCAGTGTAGGCACTGACAGGCACATAGCTGTTGAGCTCAGCGAGGCGAGGCTGGGAGACCTCAGCCCGATTTTTACCGATGTCCTCCTCTCGCAGGTAGAACTGCAAAGGAGAGTAGGGGACGAAGTGAAGGGGCTATAGAGCCTGGAGAAGCTGGTACCTCGGCAGGGGAGAAGGGACCTGGGAAGAGAGGTACCTGGGAGGAGAGGTCAGACCACTGGGCAGTGCCCTGGTCATGTAGGGTGACAGCCTTGACCCCACCAAGGATGATGTTTTTGGCAATCTCCACACCCAGGCCCCGCAGGCCTGATACCAGTACGCTGGATGTCTGGAGCCGTTTCATTGCTTCATGGCCCAACACGTACCTGCCAGGTTAGGAGGGCATGTGGGTCAGGGCCTGGCACTTCTGACCACAGCCTCTCAGAGCCCCCCTCCCACCTCTCTGCCTGACTTCAGGCCCACTTACAGCTGCCGGGAGTAAAGGCCCTCATCTATGTCTGCTTCACTGCCGTTCTTCGCCATTCCCTAGGGATGCAGGGGAAGAACGGGTTCAGGGGGACATGCAGGAATAGGGTATAGACAGATGGATATTCCCACCCACCACCCCGCCTGCCAGTCTTCAGGAAGAAGACACTTACGTTGGTTGGCACCGAGGGCACTTCGGACAACACAGAGTGGGCAGGGGAACAGTTAGAACCCGGCTTTGGATCAGGCCCGGACACGCGACGTTTCTTGGACAGCGGCGAGCTGGACATCTGGAGAGAGAAAGGAGGGTCAGAGGTGAGCCTGGGGCACGTGGATGTTTCTGTTGGTTAGTGGAGACTATGGGGGAAGGGAAGACTCGAGGGCTAGTATCCCCATTTTACAGAAGAGGAGACAGGTACAGAGAGGTGAGGTGACTTGCCCAAGGTCACAGAGCTGTCAGAGCTAAGATCTGAACCCAGGTGGTCTGGCTTGCAATCCATGCTGCTGACCACTAGGCCATTCGCCTTTCTCCCCAGCCCAGCATAATGAGGGAGAGACGCCAATCCTGTAGGGTGAAAGGAGTGACAAGAAGAATGTACTTGTGGGGAAGTCAGAAGAGGATTAGAGATTCATGTCAGCCTGTCACTCCTTAAGAGACCTCATTTAACCCCTATGGGCTCAGTTCCCTCAGCTGCAAAATCGGGGCAATAATACCACTTACCTACCCTGTGGAGCTGTTGAAGTGATGAGATAGAACACAGACCATAGAGCCTGGCACAGAGCAGGTGAGCAATAACGAGCAGCCCTTCTCCTCTCCCTTAACCCCTGTGACAGGGGTGCAGGAGGAAAACGCGGCATGGACATCCATCAAGGTGTCATGATGGTAGAGAACCCAGTCCCCATAGGGGATCAGGGAGGACTTTTACAAAGCCCACCTCCCTCCCCTCCCTCCCATTCCAGCTCTGGGAGAGGAAAATACCCAGGCCAATAAGAGGTGGCAGGGAGAGAGAACACACACAACTTCCAAGCCTCGTGCATGTGAGGTCCCTTAAGCAGATTAACAATAATGATAAGTGATTATCAGGAGTCCACCCTGGGCTGGACATCATACTGAACACTTTATGAGCCTTGCCTCACTGTCCTCAGGGCCACCTCATGGGATTGAGACTATTATCAATAACATCCCCCAACTCACAGTAGAGGAAAAATAAGTCACTCATGGACATGTGGTGACTTGACAGAGGTTCCTACAGAGTGACTTAGTTGAGTCCAGACCAGGATCTGCTGAGCTTGAAGCCCAGGTTGTCTCCCGGTGTGATCAGGTGTCATACCCTCAATGGTCCTGACCCTGCAAGGCAGGGCTGAGTGTCTCTGCCAGACAAATTGGAAAACCTGATCTCATGAGGGCAAGTTAACTTGCCGAGGGTCACACACTAGGTCCCAGGGATAGAACGACACAGCCTGCTGTGGAAATGAAATTTGGGGTTGGGGGTTGGAGGGGAGTGACTGGGTCTAGATGCTGGAGACAACAGGACTCTGAATCATTTCCTCTTGCCCTCAGTGGTCCTTTAGGCCTCTTTTCTACAATGGGCCCTTTCTGACACCCAATCACACCGAGTACCTAAGATTCCATCTTGGCACCTGTCACACTCTAGCAACTAAGCAAGATGACAGGAGCTCCCTGCCATCTACCAAGGGGTCAGTCAGAGTAATGGACTTTATTTAATCCCAACAATATCCATGAACCAGGTAACCTTATGCCCATATCACAAATAAGAAAACAAAGGCCCACAGAAGTCCAGTCACTTGCCCAGAGTCATGCAGCTGGTGGGGGACTGTTTCGCCAAATACCTCTTAGGGGAAGAGTTAGGATCCACCTCAGAGCCCAGTGCACAAGGCTAAGGGCTAAAGGAGGAGAACCCAGGAGGCAGGAGGCTGGCTAGGGCCGGAGTCAGCCAGCTGAATGACTAGAAATGCTAAGAATCAACCTAGGCAGGAAGAGACTTGGTGATTTAGGGGAGACAAAGGCCAATCATACTTTTCCATTTACTGACTCTCTGACCTGGGTAAGGATCTCATTTCCTCTAAGCCCGATTTTCTCCAAAAGCAGGGACAAATGGAACTATCCTCAAGGGGCAGCTGGGAAAGTTAAAAAATCAAGGTCTGTGGTTACAACTCTGATCTGAGGATGCAAGTAAGTTCCTTCCTGGGCACATTCAGTGGCCTCCATTACTTATCTCCTTGCCTTCTCACTGGTTTGCTTGTTTGGGACACACCATCTTCCCACTCCCTAAATCGGATATGATCCAAGGCCAGAGAGAATTTTAGTATCTGTAGCTTTTACTTCTAGACCCTTAGCGCTGGCACCAAGGGTCTAAACAGGTATTGGTTGATATTTAGAGAATAAATTTCAATTGCAGAGGTTTGCAACAGACCAGCCTCAAGGCAAGCAGAAGGGGTCTGGTGCAGAAATCCCAGAGGAGCTAAAGATCCCCCACCCCCAGCACAAAATCAATACCCTTTCTCACTCAACATATGCTCAGGCCCCAATTAGGACGCATACACTATCTACTGTCCAGCAAAGCTGAACTGGAGCTAAGAGTTTTGTAACTTGCCTGAAGTCTTCAAACTGATGATTTTGAAGCCTGAGCATTCTCTACTACCCAAACCAGAGGTTTGAGGTAGGAGTCCTGGAGCAGGTTTGAGGGGGCAGGCACAGGGTCAGGTTATCAGACTGGAGAAGCTAGGGCACAGAATGCTGGGGCCTGCCAAGCCTCCTGGGAGGGATTAACTGAGAAGTCTCTGGGAACATAAAAGAGAGGAATCAGGAGGCAGTTGTCCTGAGACCAGGGAGGTTAAAAGGGAGGTGGGAAAGGGGATATTAGAAACTCTAGGAGTGGGGAGGCAGGTGGGGTGGGACAGGCAGGGCAAGGTCGATTAAGACTCAAATCTTTGGGAAGGAACTTTTAAATCTTCACAATGGGTCTTTGAAAAGGATCCTTTAAAGAAGGGCAGGGAAATTATACTGGAGGCCCCCAGAGGCTGCAAGGAGGTAGGATAGTTGGTGGGCTGCACGGAAGGTGCACAGGGAAAGGATGGGGAAATTCTGTGGCCCACGCAGGCTGCAGGAAGATGCTAGAGTCTGGGGGAAGGAATGTTCTCCATCAGGAGGATTCTGGGGCCCTGGGAGTCTGTGAGGTTAGATGCTGGTGGCAGAGAAATCTTTGATTTAAAAAAAAAAAAAATAGGGAGCTGCAGCGGGGTAGGTGTCGGACATTGACGCTAGAGTCCCAGGAGGCTATGAGGGTGGCTGCTGCGGCCCAGGGTAGGGTTGGGGAGGAATTTCTATTGGAGCACAAAGACCTTGAGTTGAGCTCATTGATACAGACTAGGGACCACAGCTTCTCTGAGGAAGCGTAAAGTGCAGGCTGAGCCCAGACAGTTCTGGTCCTATGTAAGGAAGGGTGGGCTTCTCTGACCCATTATGTGGGATCCTATGGAGGCGCCAAGAGTAGAAGCTGAGAAGGGGGTTTTCTACTCTGACGGAGAACAACTGGGACTATTATGGGAAGGGACATCTGACAGTGATGTTGGGGTCCTATGATGCTATAAACAGAAGCTAAAGGCCTCTGACTAAAGATATGGACCTTGAAAGGCTGAGGGCAAATTCGAAAGTGTGATGTGAAGGTAAGGGATCTGTGGGAAGCTGGAACCTTGGTTGGCTTCTGAAAGCAGAGGTTGAGCGAAGGGTGGGGTTTGAGAGGTGAGTCTTTGATGGAGGGGGCTAGGGGCTAGGAGCTAACAGGGTCTGCAAGGGCAGAACCTGGCAGGGGAATCTCTGATGGAGGATTGTGTCCAAACAGCTCCTCTCTAGTGCCTGTTCCCCTGGGATGCTCTGAGGGAAGATACTGGGGCACCTGATGAGGAAGATGCTGAGGCCTACAAGGGTTAGCCTCTAAAAAGAATAATGGGACCATTAAAAAAGGGGCATTCCTTTATAGTAGAGACAGTCTCCAAGGGCAGAAATTCAAACAAGTCTCTAAAAGTAAATGCTAAGGTGGGGGGGGGGGGGCTCTGAATATAAAGTGCTGGGTCCAAAGGGTTTCTGACAGAAGATGCTAGGGCCAGGGTGGGGTTGGGAGGCCTAAGATATGGAGGCCAGGTCCAAGTGGCCTTTCATAGGGTCTAGTCGAATTGGAAGCTCTGGGGACAGATTGCGTGTGTGCGCGCGCGCATGCGTGCGCGCGCGTGCTGGCAGGGTCTGCAGGAAGATGCTACAAAAGACTCTCAGAAATGAAAGCCGTGTGAACCCTCCCCCGGAGCCTGGTCCCGCTTGGAAGCTGCAAGCACAAATACTGAGTAACTAGGGATTTCTAAAGGGAGATTCTGAGAAAATGTCTTTAATGGCATACGTTGGTGGGAGTCTTTGGCCGGGAATGTCAATCACCCCGTAAGGTTCTATTGGCGATGGGGAGTAGTTCTGATCTGCAATGCAAGGTTTGGGACCCGGTCAGTCCCTGACTAGGGATACTGGGTCTGAGTTTTTAAAAACAGATCCTGAGGGGCTTAACCCAAGGTCAGATTTCTGAGGCCAAGGGACTGGGCTAGTCCCAGATGGGAAATGCCAGCCCTGCCCCAAGATCTGCCCCCCCCTCCCCATCGAACCCCACCTTCCGAGTTATCACTGCCCGCCCCGATATCAGCCTGGCCCAGCGCCGGCCCTGTCCCCGCCAATGCATCCAGAAACCCCTGCCAAGGCGCTGAGAAAGGCCGTTTGTTACCAATGCCGGTTCCCCGGGTCGCGCCGCCGCCAACTCCTCTAGGAGCCGAAGCCAAGCCACCCTCCTCCTTCTCCTCCTCCCTGCCGCCTGGGCCGCCTAGAGTTGTTGTCGCCGCCGCCGCCGCTGCTGCCGCCTCCACCGCCTCCTCCTCCCCCGGCCGTAGTGGTAGCACTTGTACCCGCACCTCCTTCACCTCTGCCGCTGACACAAGATGGCGGCTGCTGAGCCTGAGGCCGGAACAAAACCTTGGGCCCCACCCCCAGAAACCCGGATGCAAGCAGACCGCACCCATTCATGAATCAGGAATGAGCCCCTGCAAGTCTGTAACTCATTCAAAGAGGAATAGCTCCACCTGGTGGCTAATATGGCACTAACGAGGAAAACCAATAAAAGAGAAACATGAATAATGAATACATTGTAGCAGCCAGTCTCCCATGGAAACCAAGAAAGGACCTCAAACCTACACTTCCTGATTATGAATTATGCATGTAGCCAGGTGGTTGGTTGATTAACACCCTGCAACCAGAAAGCCAATGTTCAAACATGAAAGTTTCGCCCCACTGCTCATGAATAATGAATGATCTTGCAGCTGCCCGGAAGCCACGAAGACCAAGGACACATCTCTCATGAATAATGCATGAGGCCCAGTGGGCTGGAACAAAAGGGGTAGGCCCGCCTACTGCTGGTATCTAATATCCTGTAAGCAGGGAAACAGGGTTACTGCAGGGAAAACACACTCCCCGGCTCATGAATAATGAGTAACAATGTTGCCCCAACTCCACCTGGAAACTCAGGGAGGTCAAAAAGGTCTCCCCCAGTCAACATAAATTGTGCATGAGGCTGGATAGACAGCACTCCCAGCAAATAGGGATTAGAGTATTCCAGCCACAGCAATATGGCCACGCCTTCCTGCACATGAATAATGAAAGACGACGCTGCAGAGCCACAGGGGAAACCCAGGGGAAGTGTAGCTGCCTCCTCCTCACCCCTGACTAACTGCACATGAAACAGTGTTACCTTGGTCCAACCAAAGCCAGACTTACTACATGCCCCTGGCAGGTGCCTCAATTTCCACGGCTATGAAATGGGGACAGTAATAGTACCCATCTACCTCATAAAGGTAATATGTGTAATCAAAATCAGAATATGAATTATGGAATGAGCTCAGAGCAGTGGTGGTACAGGTCACTGTTCAATTTTAAAATACATATTACTATGAAGGTAATATGTACATATATTTATAGTAATATAAAATTGTGGGTGAGGGCATACACAGCCAGTAGAGACCCCCCTGAGGCATTACTTTAAAAATAATGCCTTGAAACACCCTCCCAGGACACTGGAAAACTTGAATGCTAAGGCCACCAATGTCCATTAAATAGGTAGGACAGACTGCCAGGTCACGGAGAAAAACTCCAGGCACACAATAAGCATCAAATACATTTCTGTCAAATAATAGATCCCATTAACATCCTGTGGTGTTGTTTCCTTTCCATGCCCAGTGTCGTTGATCTCATCAATGCAGAGCAGGAAATCAGTATCTTTTTGTCCTTCAGGTCTCAGCTCCAAAGGTGATCTCCTTAGAGAGTTCTTAATCCCTCACAAAAATCACTTCTACTCAACCATGACTAGCTGTGACCTGAGGCCAGACATTTCACTTCTCTGGGCCAGTTTTCATTTCTGAAATTCCCATAAAATAAGAACAATAGTAACTTACCTTGTGATGGAGTTTAAATGAACAAATATGGAGAAAGGGCTTAGAATAGTGCCTGGCACATAGTTCTATATGACTAATATTAGTAGTAGTACCATTAAATTTAGAGGTAGTATTATGGCATTTGATTAAGACTACAGACTCTGGAACTAGACTGGCTGGGTTGGAATGCAGGCTCAGCTACTCACTGACTGGGAGTAACTTTAGGCCAATTACTTACCTTCCTGGTGTCCCAGTTTCCTAATCCATAAAACAGGATAATAATAACCTACCTCCTAGGATTGTTGTCGGATTAAATGAGCTAATAAAGTTATAAATGAGTGTAAGCTAATCTGATCATCATTATGCCTATATCCATTTTTCAGTCTCACAGAAGATTTGTCAAAGAGCATAGGGCTGGCAAGAATCAATACAATTTGAATCGAGAGCCTTTGTTGATAATTTGGGATTACTGAGCCATGAGAAATGAACCATGTACGAGGCTTCGCCCTTTCGGTAGACGCAAGGCTTAAATTCTGGACCCTATAAGGGAAAGCTAACCGTGGGTCATGCAGATGAGTCCGTGAAAGGTACGCCCCTCATAAATTATGCACAACGCCCCTAGAAAAACCACAGAAAACTCGGGCGCTACTCACCTTTACTATTAATCAATGAATTAATCAATGTAGTCTAGTTTGCCCGGCAAGCTGAAGAACGCCCCTTCACAACACCGATCCGCCGATACTTCCAGCGGACCAGGTGCAAAAGAGGCAAAAATGGGCTTCCTCACAGCCCCACCTCCTCATGAGTAATGAATAAAGCCACCGCCGACCAAGGCCCGGTGGCACCCTGTTCCATCAGGAAGCGCCCAGCACGCTGTGCTCCACCGTCCCGTCCCTTCCACAGGCTGAGCTGGGGTCTCTTCTCCCTAACAACTTGTGAGCCCCGACATGTCCAGTCTCCCCGCCCCGAGTACTCAAGCGCGGGGGACTGCATCATAGAACAAGAGGTCATAAACCCCACGGACACCTTCACAGCGCCACGTCGGTCCTGAAAGTTCACACAGTTGCTAGGACCTCTCCTGAAACAAGCCCTCCCAAATTTCTGCCTTGACTTCAGGAACCTCAAACTTCGCTTCTCCCCTTGGGGGCACCCCAAATCCTGCCTCATGGACAGAGTACTCATACAGGATCCCTAAGGGTCTCCCCAAACATCCTCCTAAACCCTGCCTCCGAGTTGTATATAAACCTTGCCTCCAAGAGATACTCCCTACAACAACCCACCCCAGAGTACCCAAACACCACTTCCTAAGGGTTCTTCAAAAACAGCCACCCCTAAAAGCCACCCCGGGCCCAGAGCCTCCAAATATGCCCACTGGGGGACCCCCGAAACTGAGCCCCCTCCCTCAAATTCTGTCCAGGAGCTTAGGGGACCGTGCTCCCGCTCACCCCCTGCGCCGGGCGGAAGCCTCGCCTTCCTACTGGAGATGAGCCGAAGCCACGGGGCAACGTAAGAGTAAATCACCTCCGTCGCACCAGAAGAACCAGAGTTTGCGCGGAGCTCGGAAGCGCGGGGACTTGGAGGGCCCCGGTTTGGGACGTACCACAGACACTTAACTAGGGGGGCGTCCGCCCCTGCTCCCGCGCAGTCGGCAGCCCGTATTAGACTCAGACACCCCTACGGATTGTGGTCCTTCCTGAAAGCGCGAGGCATGCTGGAGGTGGTAGTCCTGTCTGGTCAGTGCCTGGTGCACGTGGTGGGCAGCAGCGGCCAGGGTACGGGAAAATGTAAACCTGGGCTCTGGAATTCCGGGAGCGGTGCTCTGGGGGAGTGGAAAAAGGAAGCGGATCACCTGGGTACTTTCAGATGGAAAGGCACACCCATCCTCCAGATGGGAAGGCTGAGGCTCAGATGGCCAAAGATGTTTATTTATTTGACTTTTAATGCAGCTCAAGCTGTGGGCCAGGCGCTAGGGAGTCTTCATTGCCTTCACGGAGCTGACATTCTAGTGAGAGTGACATACCATAAATATAACACATAAGTGAAAATTGTAGTTTTGCATATAAATATGTATTACAATAGATACGTGTGACTATAGAATATAAATTATGTAATAAAATGTACATATAAATAGTACATAGTTTACATAATATGATCGCTGTCAATATATAATTTACATCTGTATATAATACGTCTTATATTTAATAAATCGTGTATAGTCTATATTTGCATGTGAATATATAATTAAATATATACGTAAATGTGTGTTGTATACATAACTGTTGAATGCTATGCAGAAAAATAGGACAAGGTAAGAGGAAATTTGTGGGGACAGACAGTGGGGACAAGGAAGGCCTCCTGAGAAAATGATGTTTGAGCAAAGGTGTTTAAAACAAAATGTCTTTTATCACATTGTCCCAAATGCTGTATCTCATATCCTGTCAACAACCTCCAAATTTGTTCATTTAAAAAAGATTTACTGAATGCTTACTAAGTGCAGGGCCCTGGGAATACTGCCAAGAGCACATAGCAAGGATACTGCCCTTGCAATAGTCAAAATCTGTTTTCCATCAGATCTTTTCCTTATCTATCCTTCACCTCACCTCAAAGAGATGTGCCTTTATACCCCATATAAAGAAGTCAGGGAATGCCTTTTGGAGGAGGTGGCATGTGAAAGGTGAGGAAGCGAGCCACATGTAATGTGGGGGAAAGCATTCCAGACAGAGGGAACATTTGGTGCAAAGTCTTGAGGTTTGAAGTTTTTGACATGTTTGAGAAAGAGCGAGAAAGTCTGTAACGGAAGAGCAGCGAGGAAGGAAGGGAGAGTGCTGGGAGATGAGGTCAGGGGCCATGTCAAGCAGATCACTGTAAACCAGGCTGGGCTGTTTGGGTTTTGTTTTATTTTGTTTTGTTTTGTAGTTCCCTGGCTGGGAGGTTTTTATTCTAAGATCCATGGGGAGCCATAAAAGGATTTTAAGCTGTGTGTGGTGAGAGAACAAACTGTAAGGGGAAAGGTGGAAGCAGAAAATCCAGTGTAAAGGCTTCTGCAAGAGCCCATTAAGTGACGAGAGAGGATCAAACCAACATGGTAAAAGTGGAAATGATGAGGAGGGATTAGATTTTTGATTGATTTTGAAGGTAAAGATGCTAGAATTTGCCAAGAGATCAGATACAGGGTATGAAAAATAGAGGAGTCTTGGCTGACTCCCAGGTTTTTAGCAGCTGGAAGGATAGCGTTGTCATCAGCTGAGAAAGAAATACTCCATTATTCCCAACCAGGGAACTACCCCCACCCCCCTACCCCCCAAAAAAAGAAAAAAAGAAAGAAAATTCTCCATTAGAAGCAGGTGTGGACAAGATCAGGTGTTTGTTTTTAGATGTGTTACATGTGAGATGCCTGTTAGATATCCAAGGTCTGGTATGTGTCTGTTGGGTGAACAGTTTGGGACAAGGTCTGAAATTCTGGGGTGGAGGGAGGTCTGGGCTCGAGATATGGAGACCATCAGGGGTGACAACTGAAGCCATGTGTGTGGCCAAGATCGGCTCTGAAGAATTGATTGCCTTCAAATGGATTACTGGGAGTAATTGAGGCAGATTGGGATTTCCCCAAGTGAGAGGGAAAGGCATTCCAGTTGGAGGAAATAGCTTGAGCAAAAGCCTGTGGAGAAAGCAGGGAAAGGAGAGGGAGGGTGAGGGTGGGGGCTGCAATAGTTGTACTACTTCGCATTGCCTCCAGCAGGAGAGTGCCTTTGGATGTTTGCCAATCCGGTGTAATTATAATTTGCATTTCTCTTACTAGGAGTGAGCTTGAACATCTTTTCATAGATTTAAAGGTATTTGCAATTCTTTTCTGGAAATTTATGTCCTTTATCCATTTTCTATTGGGTTGTTGTACTTAGGGAGTTTTAGAAACTGTTTATGTATTGCCTTTAAAAAAAAAAATGGAGTCTTGAGGATGAGTGATTCAAATAGTTGTGGTGTGTGTACTTGTTCACACTGCCAAAATCTGGTATGTGCCAAACCCTGTTCTAGGCAGTGGGGACAGTAGTGAACAAGGCAGACAAAAGTCCCTTCCCTTATGGAGCTTTCATTCTAGTAAAGGAGACAAACAATATAGAAAAGTAAGAAAATATATATAGTATGTTAGAAGTTGAGAAGGTGAGAAATGTTAAGGAGAAAAATAAGGCAAGGAAGGGGAAATAGGGAGTGTGGCAGGGGAGGCTTTGGAATTTGAAATGGGGTAGCCAGGGCAAGCCTCATTAGGGAGGTGACATTTGAACATTCAGATGGCATATCTCCTTCAGTCTGGAACAGTTTTTCATACTTCCCTTGACCTTCATGACCTTGATGCTTTTGAAGATTACAAGCCAGGAATTGTGTGGAATGTCCCTTAGTTTGGCTTTGTCTGATGTTTCCTCATGGTTAGATTTAGGTTCTGCAGTTTGGATGTGCTGTCTTCTCATTTCATCCTATCGGATGGTACACGATTTTAATATGGATAATGTTCACTTTGTTCCCTTCATTAAAATGGTACCTGCCAAGTTTCTATACTGCAAAAATACAATAACTTAGTAGTGGTTACCAGAGGGTAAGGGGAAAGCAGGGGTAGTAGAGGAGGGTCAAATATATGGTGACAGAACTGACTCTGTGCAGTGAGCACACAATGCAACACATAGATTATGTATTATAGAATTGTACACCTGAAACCTATACAATTTTGCTATCCGATATCACCCCAACAAATTTAATAAAATTTTTAATACTATTTTTCTCTTTGGAATTAACATGTATTACATGGGAAATACTTTGAATCTGCATATATAAATATACACTGTTCCTCAAGAAAGTATAACCACTAATGTAACCATTAGTTTTTAGCAGCCATAGATTTTCTAACTCCATTATTGTCCTGTAATTATTAGTTGATATTCTACTGTAAAGGTATTTCTCTTCTCCATTTATTTACTTTTATTCATTGATTTATGTAAGTAGGTTTATGGATTCTTGAACCTCATCAAATGCTTTTTCTGTGGTTGAGATTATGATGTTTGTTTACTTTTGGTCTATTAATGTAGAGAACTACATACTCATACGATTGGAGTCACTGAGCTAAGATTTTATTAAGGATTTGTACATCTACAGGTATAAATGAAATGGGCCTGCAATTTTTCTTTTATATTATCTCACCTGATAGAAGGATAAAGATTATACTAGCCTCATAAAATAGTCATCTTTTATTCTTTTTTAAATGTCTACAACAACTTTAGTGAGATAGTAGTTAACTGTTCCCGGGAGTTTGGTAGATCACGCCTACAAAAAACATGTCAGTCCTTTCTGTGGTGAGAAGGTAAGCTTCTTTATTAATTTTTGTTCTATTCAAATAATATTTCTTCATGGAATAGTTCTGGAATTTCTTATTTTTCTATCTATCTATTCGTCTAGGTTCTCAGATATACTTCCATTATTTTTAAAAGCTATGTTGCACCTGTAGTAAATTCCCTTTTTCAATTTTGGATTTGATTTGTGTTTTCAATCTTTAATTGATCAGTCTTGCCAGA
This sequence comes from Lyroderma lyra, assembly GCA_004026885.1. Classification (NCBI taxonomy): domain Eukaryota; kingdom Metazoa; phylum Chordata; class Mammalia; order Chiroptera; family Megadermatidae; genus Lyroderma; species Lyroderma lyra. Next base: position 62,330 of record PVJL010004944.1, read on the forward strand.
GGTCTTTCAATTTTTGTTTCCAAGATTCTCCTTTTGATTTTATTAATCTGCCTTTTCCCCTCCCTATTTTATCTATTTCTGCTGTTAATTATTTCCTTCCTTCTTATTGAAGTTTGCTCTGGTAGTCTTTTCCTAACTTCTTTGTATAATTTACATATGAGAAAATGCTCAGGTTTTTAACTATACAGCTTGTTGAATTTTTACCTAAGTGTACAGCCATGTGATCAGCACTCTAGTCAAGGTTACAGAACCTTTTCATTATTCCAGAAATAATGGAATTCCAGGGAATAACAATCTCCCACCTCCACCCTGCTGACTACTATCACCATAAATGTGTTTCATGTGATTGAGTACTCCACATTAAGTGGACTCACAGTCTGCACTCGTCTTTTTCCACTCAACATGTTTGTGAGATTCATTCATGTTGTTTGTATCAGTATTTTGTTTCTTGTTATTGCTAAGTTGTATTCTATTAAATGGATAGAACATAACTGATCCATTCTCCTCTTGTTGGACACTTGTGTTAACATCAATTTGGGGCTATTATGAATATAGCTGTTATGGATATACATGTAGCAAGTCCTTTTGTTGACACATTTGCATTTATTTGGGGGTAAATATCTAACAATGAAATTGCTGAGTCATAGGATAAGCATATGGTTTACCTTTATACAAAACAGTCAAAGTTTGTTCCAGAGTGGCTGTACCATTTACTACTGCTGACCATGTATGAAGTCTCCTTGTTGGGGCCCTATGCAACAGCCCTGGAGAGGATGGGGACAAAGGTGGACCCAAATGATCCTGGTGGGGCATCCCTGGGGCCTGGGATTGTCAGGCCAAGCTTCTTTCTCCACCCCTCGAGGTCATCAGTCTGTTTAAGGACACAGGCACTATTGGTGCCAGAGTGCCCATTGTTGTCCACTTGGAGATGCCCTGGGGCATTGTCCCCAGCCGCAGAGAAGGTCAAGTGCAATTTAGCCTTGCTATTTATTATATAGCAAGTCCTGCTGTTGAGGTGGTGAGGTCTGGTGATAGGGTATTCACAATCCTGGCTCTGACCCAGGGGGACTTCCAACCTGACAGAGTTTTGGTACCTTGGTAGTGCTGGATTTCCTGGTACTGTGTGACCTGCTGGCCCTAACAATGGTGATGGGCTGTAACCAGGATCTTGTGGGTTGGGACACAGGCCAGAATCTCACGTTTTCCCCTTTCCCCCTACTGAGCTGGTGGCCACCACATATCAGACACTGTGAAGGCCACCACTACCACCCACCTCAGCCTGACAAGGCCCCTTGTTTGTGTTTATGTCCCTATGTCTGTGTGGACCACAAACCATGCTGGGACATGAGAAAGAGATACATAAGCTGCAGACTTTTCAGCTTTTATTACAAAAAGAACATCTTCCAGCCCAGCTTTCCAATAAAAGTCACCAACTCAAGTCTGACTTGGTCAGGGCCTCTCTGGCTGGGGTGTGAGCTGGTAGACAGGTGCAGGGCTCCGCTCAGACCACCCAACATTCCATCATCTCCTGCCTGGGGCTGGATTACTTCTATACCCGACATATAAGAGAAGTAGCTCTTGCAGCTCCTCACTGGGCCTCATTGAAGCGGGTCACCATTGTCTTGTGCAGTGTCTCCTTGTAGGACTCAGTTGAGGTGACCCCATAGGAGCTTCCCCGGGCTCCCAAACCAGAGCCCCGCACTCGTGTCTGGGCCTGTATGAGGGAGATAGGCTCTGTCAGGGGGCTAGGGGCGAGATGGGGCTGCAGTGGAGAGAACTGGAGGATGGAAATGGGATCACGGAGACTCACCTCAATGGGCGTCACAATGCCCTGCTTCTTGCGGCCCAGGCCACTACCTTCTTTCCAGCCCATGGCCTGGAGCATGCGACTGCCAATGTTGTCACTGCCCAGCCCATCTCGTGTGGGTTGCTCAAAGTCCCTGCAGAAGACAGTGAAACAGCATAAGTAACTGGCCAGCTGGCCCCAGGGCCCCAACCTGGCTTTGGGCACTCACACAGAAGCTGCAGACATGCCACCATACTTCCTCCTCTTGGGCTCCGGTGGCTCTGGGATGCCATACTTCTCTCTGCGTTCGGCTGCACGGTCACGGTATTTCATTTGCTGAAAGTTTGTGTGTGAGAGAATGGGGGAGCTGGTCACTACAGGAAATATGGGCATAAATGGGTAGGTGGGGGGTCCCATGTGGAGCTGGATCTAACAGCTCTGAGGTTCTGCAGGGGACATCATGGGTGTGAGCAGCCAGCATGGGGGAATTAGGAAGAAACCTCTAGGAAAAGACACGAGATGGCTAATGGCAGCCAGGCTGTACTCAGCTGAGGAACTTAAGCACTAGCTGCTTGAGGGGATGGGCACTTGTAAGAGGGACAGAGGGGATGGAGCCAAGGAGTGGATCACACCTCACCTCCATGTCATTCTTCTCAAGTGCTTCTAGTTCATTTTCTGATAGGTGGGCTCGCCGGTGAATCTCAAGATTTTGCTGCAAGAGGACAGGAAGAGTGAAATGGCTGGGCTGGGTCGGGCCAGGCCAGGTTCCCTGTCAAGCCTCCCTCAGTCACCTTGTGGAGCCCGGAGAGCTGCTGGTGCCGTATGAGTGCCTCCTTGCTGGGGAACTGGCGCCGGCAGAGCAGACAGGCCAACTTCTGCCAGTCAGTGAGCTTTTCTTCCCGCTCTGGGCCCCCTCGCTCCTGCTCCTCTTCACTGTCACTCTCCCCACTGTAGGCTGCCACCAATCCCCGAGGTGGACTCTGTAGAAGGTGGGAGATCAGGTCTAGCAAGATCAGAGCCCCCTCAGTGCCCTTTCCTTCTGCCCTATGTACTCACTGGGCGGTCATCGCTGGCCAGTTTCGGGAGGTCCATGCTGGTGTGCTGTCTCTCAGCTAGTGCTCCCTGGGGTGGAGAAACACAGAAATTTAGGAACTCCACAGTGGGAATGGAGAGATGACAAGACTGGGGTGAAGGGGTGCAGATGGGTGGCCACAACATACCTTCTTCTCCAGGATGGCGTAACCAGCATCTGCAGTGGCTGACTCCCGCCTTTCATCGTCTCGCAGGGAGCTGATGGGCTGGAAACTGTTTTTGAAGTTTTCTTTTTGCTTGTTGAGACTGCGGGCCCAGCGTTCCATGTCCTTGGCAATCTAGGGACAAGGGCGAGGGTTAGGTTCTTAGGAACCCACCAATTCCATCCACTGCCCCACTGCCTTTGCAGCAACCTGCCCCGCCCTGTACCTCAAGCAGAAGGTGAGAGAGGCAGTGGTGAAAAGTTCCCATTTCTGTCACAGTGTCATTGGTGCTCCTCATTAAGCCCCTCTCTGGCTGTGCCCCTGTTCTCCCGATAGGCACGCATACTATTATGTTCCCTATGTTTTCATTTTATCATTCCAAAACATATAGGATGGCTTTCTCCATAATTTCAATTTTTATGTGTGACACTATGTCACATTCCATATTATATTGTTCCCTCCTCTACCAGGCACATCACCATTTTTAGAATTTACCAGGTCATCAAGTTCTTGCTTCTAAAGGCTGTACTCAGACTATCATACTCTTCTACTCATAGACACTGAGGTTCCCTCCAACTGCCTAATACCACAAAATACTGCAATGGCTGTTATCCTGCCCAGCCCCCTACTGGGCATGCAAGTTCTCTGGGATATATCTACATGTACACACAGATACGCCCCGACGAGTGATGTTCTGGGCCCAAAGGGGTATGCATGCCCATTTGTTTCCATAGACAGGACTGGCCTGGCTTTAGGCATGCCCATATCAGCCCACTCCCACCAGCAACATGGAGGTTCCCAATGGAGGACAGGAAAGCTGATGGGGCTCATGTGGATGGCACTTGCCATCTCAGGAAGGTGGGGAGCTCTGCCCCATACCTAAGAGGTCATGCAGCAAAGAGCAAAGCTGTACCAGGAGCCTGGTCTCCCTTGAGCACAATTACTGCCCACATACACATCCAGCCCATACCCTACTCCCTCAGCAGCAGAATAACAGTGACAGAAATGCAGTCATTGGAAGATACTAAATAGCCAGCTGGTGGCTGCTAGACCCCAGTGTTCACCTGTTGGGCTGTCTTGGTCTTGTGCTTCTCCTTCTTCTCTTTGCCCTCCTTGGAGGGTGCCCCTGTCTCCTTATGCCCATCGGCTGACTGCTCCAGCGCAGGAACGTAGGTCCGCCTTTCCCCATCCCAGTACAGGTACTGCTGGCTCTGCGCATTGTAGTAATACTGGGGTGGGCAGGGGAGAGGGGGTATGAGGGAGGACCTCAAAAAGGGGAACTCCAGACCCCACCTGTTCCCTGGGCCACCCCATCACCTGGGAGTTGGGGTCATAGTAGAGGCCGGTCTGGGGATCATAGTAATAGCCGGATGTCTCATCGTACTGGTAGGTGGAGACATCAGGAACAGCTGGGGGTTAACAAGAGGCGGGGGTCACACCACTCCCTGCTTTGTTAAAGGAACTTCCCACCACCCACCTGTAGGCTGGGGCTACTCACGGTACTGGCTGTAGGACTCCTGGGCAGTGGGGCTGGTGGCTGGTGGCAAGGCAGAGCTGGGATGGGTAGGGCTCTGGAGCTCAGATTTGAGCACAGCAGGTGATATGATGGTGTATGACTGGTCAAGGGGCCAGAAAGGGGAACAGGGCTTAGTGTCTGCAATGCCTGCTGTGCCCCCCACCCTCCAGGATCTCCCTTGAGCTCTCACCTGGCTACTGGCAGCAGTGCCCTGGCTGCCGCTTGCCTCGGCTGCTGACTGCTGGTACATACCAGAGGTGGCACCAGGTTGGACACGGGAGAAAGCCTGCAGTGACACAGAGTCTGCTCCAGGCTCCAGGGAGGCTTCAGCACCTGTAAAGAGGTAGCAGAAGGGAGAGAATGCCTGTGAATGGCAGGGCCCAGGACCCTATGCCTGCCAGCCCCATGGGATTGAGGAGAGACGCTGGGGCTTACCTGCTCCGGCTGGGTCCCCTTTAGTTCCAGTGATGCCGGGGCCCTTGGTGCCCTTGAGGTAGCCATGGGCATAGAGGGAGGACTCTGTGCCCTGGCTGCCGCCATAGCCCTCATCCTGTTGGTAGTAGCTGTAGTCGACCGGTGGCTCCTCGGGGGTGGCCCAGGCACCCTCCCCACCCTGGGAGGCCTGAGGGGCAGGTGGGAGGGGTTCATTAGCAGAGGAGGGGGTGCTGGGGTAGGGGGATCTGCTACAAAGCAGCTGCCCACAGGTGAGGCTAGTCTGTCTCCTGACAGAAAGCATGCAGCCCTCCAACAAGTGAGATGTGAGGGCTGCCTGGCCACATTTGAACAGGGAAGCAGCAAAAGCAAGACAGGAACAAACACACATGCCAAAACACTCCCAGCACTGACACTAGTCTGTTGTGTGGCCCGTGTATTGGGCCTCAGACCAAGGGAGATGCCATCCTCCCTTCTTTAGTCTTATCTCCCAATTTTCTTTCAGCCACTTATAAATTCCTTTTTATTAAAGAAGTTCTAACAAACCAAGGTGATAACCAGCAAACAGGAGAGAAAATTAGCCATGAGGGCACTGAAAATCAAAGCCCGGGAAGAGGTGACTAGGAAGGGAGCTACAGTGAGGCCACCAAAGCCCATGGCAGCCACTGTGATAAGGTTTTGGGTTCATAGAAAGCCAAAACAGCAAGCCAGCCCTCCTGTTTAGAGATGGTGTGGGAAGGTTGAGGCGGCCCAGGTATCAGGATGCTAGGGTGGAAGGGAGTCTGAGTACCTGTGAGATGGCCCACTGGGCTGCAGCAATGGCAGTGCTGGCCACAGAGGCAGCATTGATGCGACTGCCCTCATTGGAGGCCATGTCCCTGGGGAGGATGTCAGAGACTGGGAGTGAGATAGGGGCCCCCCCAGCTGGGGGACAAGCTGGGAAGGGACACAAGTGGGGCTCTGACCTCTTAGAACCCTTGGCAAATTCAACATTGATGGTCTTGCCGTCGATGGTGAGCGGAGGATGCAGGGCCTGCAGGATCTGTAGCAGCTGGGCTGCCTCCTGGGGGAGGAGGGGAGGCAGGGGCAGAAGGGTCAGGCCCGGGGAGGCCCCCGGCTCCATTGCCCCATTGCCAGGTGTAGGGCCGCGGTGGGGAGCTGGAGTCAGGGTCCCTCCTCCCCACCCCGGGGGCCGGGACCCTGGCTGCCCGGCCCCCCCTGTGCCGCCCTCACCACGATGGTGGAGAGCTGGATGAAGGCGAAGCCACGGTTCAGTTGAGTCTGCTTGTCCTTGATGACGCGTACATTAGAGGAGGATAGCACTGCATAGGGTGCCAGGGCCCCCAAGATGGAGTCCATGGTGCTATGTGGGTTCAGGTTGCGCAAAATGATGGCTGCAGGAAGGGGCCCAGCATTAGGGGTCGCTCCTGATAGTTTGCTCCAACTCTGCCCTCTGGTGGTTCCCAACTGCTCCCTTTCCTCTGGTCTCCACATCATTGCACTTGCTGCTTCCTCTAACCTCTTCTTCCTGGACAAACTCTGCTTGTCAGTTCCAAGTCCCAGCTCAGTTGTTCACTTGCTAAGAACTTCCCCGACAAACCCCAAAACAGATTTGGACTATGTTCTTCCCCTGCTCTCTCTTCATCACCTGTCTACCCAGCAGGCAGAGACCCCTGGGAGGACTAAGTCTTGGTTACCATCATCTGTCTGGCCTTTGAGAACCCAGCCCAGACACCCTAGGGCAGGGAGGAAGAAGGAACAACTGACTCACTGTCATTGGCGTTTTCCGAGCTTGGCTCTGAGCCCTGGGACAGGGCTTGGGAAGCCAGCACTCCCTGGGCCTGGTAGGGCTGTGGCAGGGGTAGCAGGCCCTGGCTCAGCTCTCGTCCACCTAATGTCAACGTCTGCTGATCTAGCCTTGTGCCCAAGGGCAGCTTCTGCTCTGCCTCTGTCAGGGGTGGCAAAAGACAGGTTGGTGACCAAGGTGGGGCTCCAAGCAAGTCACTCCCCTTCCAGCGCACTCTCCCCTCTCTCACCAACATCCCAGGGTGGGGGAAGGCATGAGAGCCTCACCTGACTTGGGCACACCACATTTGAAGCACTTCTCACGGCGTTTGAAGTTCTGGACACCACACTGTGAGGCACAGGCAAGGCCATCAGAGAGGATGGGGCTTTCCGTTATGCCCCCAAACTTGGATCCAGAGAGTCCAGGGAACCCCACCACACCCCAGGAAAAGGGAGGTCTCAGAGTAAGGAGAGGCAGGGGGCTTTGGGGTTCTGGCTGTCATTCTTAGACCTATGACTCTCCTCTTCACATGGTTTCAAATTTGTCTTCAGTGTCACCCCCTCATCTCAGGAAATCAACAACTTCCCCACTCATTACAACTGCTGCCTCCTCTGAGGTACCAACTCCCCAGAATGGCCCCCACAACATCCCTTTAAAGGTTCCTCTTCCCAAAACTTGCTTTTCTATTCAGACACCTCCAACATTTCACTCTCTGAAAGCCAGGAATCCCTCTCTTGCCAGACTCCCACCCCTCCTTTTTCTCGAGAACTGGGTTGGATCCCGCTGCTCTCAAGAAATCTGCCTTGAATGTTTCAGCCTCTGAAGACCCCAGCTTCAACATTTCTTTCTCTGTTCCGACGTCAGGTACTGAGCACTACTCCTGTCCCAGGATCTGCCCCACATGTCAAGGAAGTAGCCTCTGTCCTCATGGCCTACCAGTGGGAATCAGATGTAGCACAGAGGGGCAAGTTAGTCTCTGGAGATGTCACTAACAGGCTCAGGGAAGGGAGTGGGCCAAGTGGGGCACCACTCACTTGGCTGGGGACAGCCAGCAGGGATGTTTGATTTGGGAGACCCAGAAGTTTGGTTTGGTGTGATTTTGCTAGGAAGCAATTGCTAACAGAGGGAACAAAAGATTTTCTGTAGCTAGTGTAGGAGGGTGAGGAAAGAGTCAAAAGCCAAGGCTAGTGAGGGAAGGTAATGCTAGATTATGGAGGACCATCCTGCTTAAGCTTAGAATTGCGGGGGTTTTAAGGCAAAGAAGGACATGGTCAGAGGTGGTTCTGAGAAATGTTCCAGGTGAGAGGACAGGAGAAAGAGGCAAGAGGCCAACAGACCAGAGAGGCGTCCCAGGTGACTGTCTGGGGGAGTGAGTGAAGACTGGCCTGCACAGTGGGAATGGCAAGGGAGGGCATTTCTGTGGTGGGAGTGACAGGACTTGGTGACCAACAGGACGTGGGAGGTAAAGGAAGGGAAAGCAGAGAATTTCCTGGTTTTGAGGAGTATCTTAAAATATAGGAAATACAGGAGGGATGGAGATCCATTGTCACTTTGTTCCTACCTCTCCAGAGACAAGTGGACACCTGCCTTCTGATATTCCTTTTTTTTTTTGCTATGTGGGCAGCTCCCTGACTGGGAATCGAACCCAGGCCGCAGCACCGACAGCGCCAGCGCCGAAGCCCTAAGCCACTACACCATCAGGGAACTCCCCCTTTTTTCTTTTTAATAAACAAATAGGTGCTGCCCCTCCTTACTAGGTAGAATTCTTCATGGGGGTTCTGCAAGCTCTCAGTTCTACCCTTAGGTCTCAGGACTGCTAGCCAGCTGTAAGACGTGGAGCTGTGCCTCCAGGCTGCTCCTGAGGCTGGCTCCAGGGGAGACCTGAACCCATGGTAACATCTACGGTCCCTGTGATCAGGAGCAAGTCATGGCTCAAGACTCACCCATGGTTCTACCTCTCATGAGCCTCAGCTTCTTCTTCGGGAATATGACTGCAAAAGCCTATAGCTTGTACCCTGTCTCAGGTGGACATAGCTTTGTCAGAGTGGTCTTCAAGGTTGGGCCACCTGTCTTATATAAGCTCTCAGAAGCTTTCCTTCAGAATAACAGCTGACTGAATGGTGCTAACTGTTGTTCCAAGTGTTACCCTCTCATCACATTTTAATCCTCCCAATTACTACCTTTGGGGAGAGGAGTCATTACTATTTGCATTTTAGAGATGGAAAAGTGAGGCAGAGAGAGGTTAAGGGCCCTGATCAAAATCAAGGCACATTTGGTAGAGTCTAATTTCAAACAGTCTGGCTCAGAGGTCCACATTTTACTCATATTATACCTCCAATGTCACTAGTTAGTCATTTATAGAAATATCTGTTGACTGTCTACTGGGCCTTCAGGCAAGACAGTGCTTCATGAGGGAAGAGATTGGCACTGAGTGAAAGCTCAGTACACACGGGTGGGTTGGTGGCAAGTAACAGTGGCTACTGCAGCTGAGCCAGTCCTCCACACCACCTCCAGAGGCCCCAGGGAGAGAGATGTTGCCACCACTGCTGCTGCTGTCGCAATCCATGTTAACTGCTACCCACCGCCCCTGTACCTTATTACATAGCCAGTCCTCATTGATCTTGGGCTTGGGGTCGCTGTAGTGCATGGACACCTTCTGGCCCAGGATGTTGAGGGAGTGCTGTAGGAAAAAGCAGAGCTGAGTGAGGCCCAGGCAGCAGTGCCCCACGCACCGTTTCAGCACAGGAGAAGAAAGTGAGCGAGCCCTTCAGCTGGATGGATGAGGGACAGGGAACGGAGGGAGGTTGGAGAACGGACAAGGGAAGAAGGAAGGGAAGGAGGGAGGGAAAGCGCCACAGCCCTCGGGCGCAGCTGTTTGCTGCCTTTCAGGGCATGTGCACGCACATGTGAACACACGCCACCAGGCACAGAGTGCTCGGCTGACTGACGCTTGCCAGACAGTGGGGAACACCTCCCACTCGGCCTTGATACTGCCAGGCCACACCCAGGGCCAGCACTATACAGGCTACACTTGGGATGAGAGGGGATGGGGAGGGAAGGAGAGGAGGGGAGAGAAAGAGAGAGAGAGCGCACGCACACTTGTGCTGGAGAAGGGGAAAAAGAAAGAGCCATATTGAAAAGATGGAAGTTCCTGCTGGGAGGCTGTCTTCCTGTGGCTGGCTAGGTCCTTGGCCCATGGCACTAGCCTACGGACCGGCAGAGATAGCTCCAGGGCTGGCCCTTCTGAGCCCCCTTCTAGCACATCTGCCTCTCCTCCAGAGGCTTTCCTTTAGTGCCATACACCAGTTAGCTGGGCTCTGGGTGGGCAAGCAGAGCAGATCCTTGGGTCTCTGAAGGTCCCAAAGCTGCTGGGTTGGGAGCCCATGCCAGACTGGGGGAGCAGGTTCCTTTCCCAGCAACATGGCTCCTTGCTGAGAGAGTAGGCTTGCCCTGAGTGGAGTGGGGCAAGTGGTGATTTCAGTGGTGGGTAGGTGTAATAGGAGGGACAGGGCACTCAGGTGAGTCCCAGTGAATGAAACTATCACACTTGACTGGTACTACAGACCAACAGAACAGTGCTGCACTCTTGTGTGTGAATCAAAGGGCCAAACTCACATGCAGGGAGAGCTGGCAAAACGGGACTTGCTAGTTAGTGTGCCAACAGCTAAGTTCCCCTGTGGTAGATTTCCAGTGGTGCCTGAGAGTGGAACAAAGTATGACTCTGCCTAACCCCAGAGTAGGGCAGTCCTCGGGGGGTGGGGGGGGGAGACCTAGCTGAAAGATGCCCCTAGTAGCCTTTTCTCTGAAAGCTCAGCCAGGAGAGGTGGAGGGGCAGAGCTAGTGGCGGTGGGAAGGGCTAGTGGTGAGTGTGAGTTCTTGAAGGGCAGCCCAGTGGGTAGCGAGAGATGGGAAGAGGAGATAGTGAGGGTCAGGAAGGGGGAGAGAGAAGGGGAGGGGGGATGGGACACAGGGCCACAGGGCAGGGAACTGTGTCCATAAGAATCAGGCGATGGGGAGCGCTCGATTACAAAGTAGTATTTGTTTGGGGGAGGGGGTTCAAGTGCGGCAAAGCAACCTGATTGGCTTCCATCCATCGTGTAGCGTCCTGCAAGTGACTAAACTCGACGAAGGCGAAGCCCCGGCTCTGACCTGGAGACAGCATTCAGATACAGACGCAGTGGGTTAGTCAACAGCTTTGGACACACGGCGTTCCCGGGGGCGGGACCCGAGGGGAGAGGACTGGGGCAGAGAGGGGAGGGAGCAGAGGAGAAAGGAAGAGAGGAAGAGAGAAGCAATCAGAAAAAGAAAGAACCAGGGAGTGGGAGGCCAGGTAGATGGCTGGAAGGGGCAGGAGAGAGGGAAGGTGAAGGGAGGAAAACAGCAGTGGAGAAAGGTGGGTGGGTGGGGGGAGATACACACACGCCAGCTGGGAAGAAAGACAAAGAGATAGAGCTCAGGCAGATGTGCCTGGCCAGCCTGGGTGACAAAGATGGAGAAAAGGAGTGGGGAAGAAAAGGGTACAGGTAGAGGTCTATCTCCAGAGAAGGAAGAAGGGCAGATGGGCAGGCTGCTGGCTTCACATGGGCCAGAATAAATAGCCAAGGGCAGGGCCCAGTACAAAGCCCAGGGGCACCCAGAAAGGGCCCTGTAACAGGTATTTAATCATTGGAACAAAAGAATGGCTGGGCTGGGTTGCTCAGTGAGGCTAGGAAGTCTCCAGGCCCATTAGATACTGGGGGAGTTAGGGACATAATGTCACTTCAGCCTCACTACAGTGCAGGAGAGATGTGCTTCACAAGGAAGTCACCTCAGGGCCAAGCTGGGAAGAGTACAGCCACCCACAGTTCAGTTCCTCCTAGACAGCAGGAGAACAAGGGCCAGGAATAACCAGGTGGACTTTAGAGTAAAGAATCAATGGGTGTCTGGGAGAAGTGTCCAGAGCCACAAAGGGGGCTGCACTTGGGATACTGCTTTGGGGAGAGAGAACAGAATCCTGGCAGCATTTGGTTTGGCTGGGGTGAAAGAGAGCACAACCTGCATGCTACCAAGAGACTTCAGGCCTGGTCAGGGCTGGGAAAGGGATGCAGGGCTTAAGGCCACAGGAAACAACTCTTCCTTTGGAGGTGTACACACAAGGGAGTTGCATGGATGTGGCAGGGCTTGGGGCGCATGCTTCATCTCTAAAAGAAGAATGGTTAGGATACACAGGAGGATGGAATGGGATGATGATGATGATGATGATGATGATGATGATGATGATGATGAAGAAAGACAGAGGAAGATAGATTGGATGGATGGATGGATGGATAGATAGATAGATAGATAGATAGATAGATAGATATGGAGACATGGGGAGGAGATAGAGCGAAAGATCGATAGATCGATAGATCGATAGATAGATAGATAGATAGATAGATATGGAAACATGGGGAGGAGACTGAAAGATGGAGAGAAACCCAGGCAGAGTGAGGCCCCACTGTGCCTGCCTTGGGGAGCCTGGGCCAGAGATCCTGCAGAGGCAGCTCTCCCTCCCACCCCCTGCTACCCTCAGGCCAGCTCCAAGCAGCCTGTAAGAGGGAGAGGGGACAACTGAGGCCAGAAGTCCTGGCTGCTCCTTGGGATGAGCCCTGAGACGAGAGCCATCCCTTGTCTCCCCTCTTAGGATACATGGTGGGGGGGCCATGTCAGACTTACTTTCTGGTCAGAGGCTGTCACCAGAAAAATATGCAAGAGAATGAGGGCAGGGGAAGGCGAAGAAAGGAGAGTGAAAGAGCATATGGGGATGGGGGTTACCATCTCAGATACTCAGTCCCAGAGAGGAGGTTCCCCAGAGCATGGCCCTGGCCCTGCCACTGGGAAGAGCTCAGCTCAGCTCAGAGCTGCACCCCGTCCCCGACAGCCCTGCACAAGAGGCTGCTGGCTGGAGCTGCGAGGAGAGTGGGATGAGGGGGAGAAAAGAAGAGGGGTACCCCCAAGCTGCCCAATCCCAGCTGTGAAAGGAAGGCAGGGTAGGGAGGGTGCAGAGGAGCCAGAGGCAGGAGGGACACTTGGAAGCAGAGGCTGGCCAGTGGAAGGGGAGGGCACTGGGAACAAAAGCTCACCTGAGGATTTGTTCCGCATCAGCCGGACCTCTCGGGCTTGGACACCATGGGACTGCAGCTGGCCACGGATCTGTATGGGGAGATATAGATTGGGGCAGGTTCAGAATAAGGGGGCTGCTCAATAGCTGAAGCTGGCTGGAGGCCTCCAGGGCCCCAAGGGGCCATTGGTGATGTGCACACAGTGTGCCCTCTCTCTCAGGGATTTTCCCTGAATGACCACAGCCCCAGACCCACACCAGAACCTAGTCTCAGTTTTTGGCCCCCGACTTGCAGAGTCAAATAAGAAAGGGATGCAAGGTGAAGCATGGCAGAATGATGACCCCTAGGGTGGAGAACAGTAAAAGAGCAAGCGAGCCCATAGATCAAGAATGGCAGGCAGGGGCAGTCTGACAACAGGTTTGGTGAAGCCACAAAGCAAGGACAGCTGGGATGTGATTCTGGCCCTTTGCAAAGGAGCTGCCCTCTTCTTGCATCAAGAGACCCATGACACAAATATGAAACTTGGAAGGACCGGGGTCTAAGCAAACCTAAGACATGTGCCCTAGAACCTGAGTGGAACAGTAACTTGGGGTAGAGATAAAAAGGCGCGGTTGTGGGTGAAGTAAGCCAGAGGCAAGCTGCAAGGGTGATTTGGGTCCCTAGGCCAGTGGTGTTTCTCATAGAAGATTGGGAGCCTATACTGGGCATTCTCAGGCAGCAGCCCTATTGCCTATGGGCCTCAGTTTCCTTATTAGGTTCAACAACAGAGAGGACATTAATCTCTCTCTCTTTCTCTCACTCACACATCCACACAGGAGGATGAAAAAGGATACACAGAGAGTTATTAGGACCACAAACACTCAGGGAGGGCACAGGAAACAGTAAGAATTGTTCCTGGGACACAGCTTCACAGTTTCAGATCCCAACTTCGCTTTGCCACTCACTGGCCATGGGACCTGGAGCAAGTCGCTTCACTGCTGGGGGCGGGGCTTCCTCATCCATAGGATGGAAATACAAGAAGTACCTTCCCTGCACGGATGGCTGTGAAGATTAAATCAGACCTGGTGTGTGGCTCATCCTGTGATAAATCTTCAAGAAATGTCAGCACTGGGCTACTGTCTGACTCTGAACAGGGCAGGCAGGTTGGACTTGAGAAGCCCACAAATATACAGGTGGGATTTTCTCTGCAACAAAATGGGCAGCTAGAAGATTTCAGAGGACAGCTGAGCAGAGAATTTATAGGGGACAGGAAAAGGAGGGTAATCAGGGAGGCTATCCTAGTGGCCCTCTTAGGGTTTTACTGGGGCTCCTTAAGGTAAGTCTGTAGGAGAAGGACATGGAAGGAAGATGGAAGAGAATGCCAGAAAGGAAAACAGGGTGGGGAGGCTGTCAACAGCAATGAAGGAAGTGAAAGAAAAACCCAAGGCTCTGTGGCCAGGCCAGGGAGGAGATCTGATGTTGGTAACAAAAGAAGGCAGGAGGAGGTGAGAATAAAACCACAGAAAATCCCATGGGGACTTTCCCCACCTGCATCATCCCTGCCACCAGCAATACCCGGCACTGGGCCCGGCTAGTGTCTGGCCCTCAATCAACATGAGCAGAATGGATGGATGACCAGTGGAATGTGCAGGAGGAATGCTCTGTTCCCTCCCACAACCATCACCAGCAGTCCCATGGACAAGCCAACCTATTGGACACCCCTTCCTTCTAGACCAGGAGATGACAAGGCCTGCCCAGAGGACAGATCAGTGCTGGGGACAGGAGCTGGTGGGGAGAAGGAATAAAAGGTGCTGAGGTCGGGGGTGAGGGAGAAGTTAAGGGCCCTGGAGGAGACCCAGCCTGGCCTCCTGCTCTGCCACCTGCCCGGGGCCATGGGGGGCACGTACATCATCCTCAGTGGCTGCCTGTGGCAGCATCCTCAGCATGACGATGTTACTGGCCTTCTCCTCCTCCTCCTCCTCCTCCTCCTCCTCCTCCTCCTCCTCCCCTTGCTCGGTCCGATAGTCCTGGTCCCGATAGTCGCCGTCTCGGGGGAAGCCTGGCGGGCCAGTGGGGCTGTGCCTGTGCCGCCGCCGCCTCCTACGCTGAGTTTCGGAGCCCGGGGAGGCCTCGTAGGAATCCTGGCCGACAGAATGAGATGAGAGATACCAGACGGGCAGTCAGTCTGGGGTGGGCCTAGGGGCTGGCCGCTGGCTCTCTGAGGCAGGCAGGCTCTGAAAGCCAGGGGTGGGCGGGCTCCGGCTAAAGGCTCAGGGCGGGCAGGGTGGGTAGGCCCTGGACTGCAACACTTCTCACTGGGACACTTTTGGGGGCTGCCGTGGTGAAGGGTGGGGAGGGGCCGGTGGTAGTTTTGGTGCTGGGGAGAAACTCCCACAGACAGGTGACCAGACATCACTTAAATTTTGGGAAGAGACAGTCTGGGGTTGGCACACAACCCTGCCCTCTCTTTATCCCCCCTCCTCCCTCACCAGCTCAGCTTGTATGTGCACAAGTGTTCCTTGTGCCACAGAAGGCCACACATCATTTATGGTTCCCAGCCTGGGCCCTACAACCAAATTGTGGGTATAGGAATAGCTTAAGATATCAGTTACTGCCAGCCAGCAGGGACTGGTGAATGTGTAAAGGTTATAGCACTGCCCCCTGGACCCTGATCCTCTGCCTGGCCAGTCTTCCATCACCACCAAGCTCCCTCCTAATAGGGTGTGTCGCTGGGTTCTTGGGTGTTGCTCAACCAATCCTTCCAGGACTAAGCAGGCCAGGCCTGGGTCCACATTCCTCCTGCCCTCAGGGGGGCGAGTTAGTACTCCACTCTTACTCTTCCCAACACAGTTGCCAATGGGGAAGCTTGACTGCCTACCACAGGGGTCTTTGTATTGGATCCCCTAAAGGGAGGCCAGCAGCCCACACTCTGCCCCTCCAGGGCTGAGGCTGCAAGAATACCCTTCCTACCCGACTACATAGGAGTTATCTGCTTGCTTGGACCAGGGCCCTGACCATCCCATCAAACTGAGGTTCCCCTAAGGCAAGGCTGCTGCTGCTTCTCAGCTGGGGGCTCCCTGATGGTGAGCAACATGCCTCCTTCCTCAGGCTAGGGCTAACTACCCAACATGAAACTCAGAGGAGAGGCCTGAAGGGGGTCTTTCCGTTCTATCTAAGTGCTCTGCCACCACTGGGCATGCCCACAGTTGGCCTCCCAGAGCTACTCTGCTTAGTTATATTGTTTCTCAGTTGCCCTCCCAATTCCAGATGCTGGGTACCATGTAAGAGGTTCTTCAAGGGCCCCATATTGGCTGGGAGCAGGCAGTACAGAACTTGTAGGGAGCCACGGACCCAAACTGAACACCAAAGAAGGGAAAGAGGTGGTGGCCAGGGGCCCTTACAAGTATAGTCAAGCATGTGGAAGTCAGGGAGATCCAACTTGGGAGAGGAGCCCTCAAAGGGGTAGTGGGGACAAACCCTCCAGATGAGGCAAAGCCACTGAGCACAGTCTGAAGGCACAGGAGCTGAGAGCTACCTGCAGCCAGACAGAGGCCCTGCAGGAGGCCCCCACCCCCACCCCAGGCCTGACTGGCCCTCCTGTCCTCACCTCTGTACTCTGCTCCTCAGATGAGTCGTCATAGTCATGCTTGCCTTCCTGGCTGCCATACTCGCGGGGGTACGAGCGGTAGTCCATGTCCCGGTAGTCGTGGTCCCGGCTGCGGTTTTCCCCACTGTCGTCCTGTGAACGATCAGTGGCTCCATAGCGACCAGTTCTGTCTCCACGACCACCTCTGGGGGAAGAAGGATGGGAGGGATTAGAGTGTAGTCCTTTCTGAAAGGTTCAAGAAGTGAGGCTGACTCCCACTCACTTATTTCTTCTAGACCCTCAGCCCCACACCCCCAGATTGGGGTCCCTAAACCCTGACCCCACAGGGTAAGCAGGCTTCCACCTCTCACAAATCCAATCCACTTCTCCCCTTCCCTCCACCTCTCCTGTCCATGCTGTCTTTCTTCACTGGGCCCTTGGGTATGGCCTCCTAACCTCTATTCAGGCCTCCTTCAGTTCATTCTCTACACCCCAAATGCCAGTGAGTGCCCTATAAGGCAAAGCCAATTGAGCCCAATCGTATAGCTCCCTTCAGTGGTTCCCTCTTATTCTCAGGATAAAACACCCAAATGTTCAGTGAAGTCCTACAAGGTCTGCTGGGTCCTGCAGGCTGAGTTCCCTGCCGACCTCTCTTCCTCCACCTCAGCATGCACTGTGCCACCCTGCCCACAATTGTGTTTCATGGTTACCTTGCTAGCACTAGCAGCTGTTTTGTTAAAGTTTCTCCTATTGCAATACTGTAAAATAATTATCTCAAAGTTGATTTAATGTGCATTTCTTTGATGATTTAAAAAATTACTAGACTTGTAAGTTCTGGGAAATGAAGGAATCACACCCATTTTGTTCACTGCCCTAGTTCCCAAAGCTCAGCTTAGTGCCTAGTACTCAGTAGATCCCCAATAATATTTTTTGACAAACTAATGATTTAAAAAGTATTCTAAAAGCAACTAATACATATTTACTTAAAACAAGGAGAAACAGACACCATAATAGATTACTACTAGCAGCAGCCCAATCCTGGTAGAAACAACATTAGAATGTCCATTATCGACACCATTATTAACACGATTTTAAGATACTAGCTGAAACAGTTAAACAAAGGAATGAAGAAAAGAGGCTAAAAGCTGGAAAGAAAAAGTAAAATTACCATTATTTGTAAACGATATGAGGATATGTCTACAAAGCCTTAGACAATCATTGGAAAATGACTACAAATAATAAATCAGTAAGAATGCTGGGTACAAAATCAATATTCAGTAATAAATACTGTGCCTATATTTAGAGAGCCCCTGTTTAGAAAATAGGAAGATCCCAAGTATAATCACCTTGACATGTGCCAATGATTTAAATGGAAGAAAGAAAACTATAAAAGTAGAAGAAAACATGGGATTAATTTCTTAAAAATTTTGAAATGGGAAAACTATAACCCAAATCTAAACACCACGGAAAAAAATTAAATTTGACTACATAAAAGTAAAACGCATCGGCTTGGAAGCAATAAAACCATCATAAGCTACGTCAAGACAAATGATAAACTGGGAAAAAATATGAGAAAAAGTAAAAGGAGCAGAATTCACAGAAAGAAATATAAATGATTTATATTTGAAAAGATGCTCTATTTTAATCATAATGAAAGATAAAAATTAAAACTACACTGAATATACCATTTTTAAGTAAATGTTTACAATTTTTGTGTATTTTTATTGTGCTAAAATACACACAATAAAAGTTTACCATTTTAACCATTTTTAAGTGTTCAATTCAGTGGCACAAAGTATACTCACAATATTGTGCAACCATCACCAATATTTCCATTTTCATTATCCCAAACAGAAGCTCTATCTATATTCACTGAACAATAACTCCCCACCTCACAACCTCTATTGTCTCTATGAATTTGCCTATCCTAAGTACCTCATTTAATGGAATCACATAATATGTCCCTTTGTGTCTGACATTTGACTTAGTGTAATGTTTGCAAGGTTCATTCATGTTGTATAATGTATCAGAATTTCATTCCTTTTATGGTTGAATATGTATGTATGCATGTATGTATGTATGTATGTATGGTATACACCACATTTTTGTTATGTATTCATCCACTGAGGGACACCTGAGTTGTTTCCACCTACTGGGTTGTTTTGGTTACTGTGAACAACGCTGCTGTAAACACTGTTCTATAAGTATATGTTTGAGTCCCTGATTTTAATTCTTTTGGGTATACACCCAGGAGGGACTGTGCTGAATCATATGGTAATCCCATATTTAATTTTCTGAGGAACTGCCAAACAGTTCTACAGTAGCTGCACCATTTTATATTCCCACCAGCCATGCATCAAGTTTCCAATTTCTCCACCTTCTCACTAACAGTTGTTATTTTGCATCTTTTCATGCACTTACTGGTTATTTTTTGGAGAAATGTTTATTCAAGTTTTTGGTCCATTTTTGAATTTTTTTTTTGTTTGTTTGTTTTTTGTTGTTGTTGCTATTGTAGGAATTCTTCACATATTCTAGGGGTTAATAATCCCTTATCAGTTATGTGATTTGCAAATATGTACTCCCATTCTGTGGGTTGTCTTTTCACTCTCTTGAATAGTGTTCTTAGATGTATAAGTTTCTTGATGAAGCCAAACTTATCTTGAAATAATTTTAGATTTATAGAAAAGTTAAAGATAACAGAATTCTCATATTCCCTTCACCTAGTTTCCTCTAATGTTAACTGAACCATGGCACATGGTATAAAACTAAGAAGTTATCTAAGCTATACACTTTATTAGGATTTCATCAGTTTTTTCACTATCCTCTTTCTGTTCCAAGATCAAATCCAGGCTCAGTCCTGCCTTGTTTTGTTATGACCATGACAGTTTTGAAGAATACTGGTTAGGTATTTTGTAGAATGTATAATACCTCAACTTGGGTTTGTCTGATGGGTTCTTGTAAATAGACATGAGTGATGGAGGTTATGGTGTTTTGGAGAGAAGATTACAGTAGAGATGAGCCCTTCTGATAGCACTGTATTAGGGCACATGATATCAACATGACTTAGCACTGGTACTGTTGACCTTGATCTTCTGGTTATAGTGGGGTCTGCCAGGTTTCTTTGATGTAAAGTTTCTCCTTTTAACACTTTCTACTCACTATTCTTTAGAATAGAGTCACTAAGACCATCCCACACTCAAGAGGGTAATTAAGCTTTACCTTCTGGAGTGGGGAGTATCTACATATATTATTTGTAATTCTTCTGCAAGAAAAATTTGAGATAGAATATTTTTAACTCAACAGATCTGCAAAAGTCCAAAAGTTTGACAACAAACTATTGGGAAGACTCTATGGGAAAAGAGGCACTCATATTGCTGGTAGGAGTGAAAATGGAATTCTATGGAGGGGAATTTGAAAATATTAATAGCTGGCAAAACTAGAAATCTATATACCCTCTGACTCCCTTTTCTCCTTCTGGGAATTTAATGGACTGATATGCTTGCACATGTACAAAAACATTATTCATTGCAGCACTGCTAATAACAGCAAAGGCCTAGAAACAACTTAGAAGGATCCAGAAAATTCTGTTTTTAAAAAAAAGACTAATAAGCTCTTTTCCTGCCACCCAAGATGCCCAAAGAAAAGAAGGGGAAGAAGGTGGCACCAGCCCCTCCTGTTGTGAAGGAGACCAAGAAGATGGTAAATCCCATTTGAGAAAAGGCCAAAGAATTTTGGCACTGGGCAGAACATCCAGCCTAAAAGGGAGCTCACCTACTTTGTCAAGTGGCCCTGCGACATTCTACTGCAGCAGCAAAGGGCTATTCTTTAAGTGCCAGAAATGCCTCCCGCGATTAACCAGTTCACCCAGGCTCTGAACTCCCAGACAACTACTCAACCGCTTAAGCTGGCCCTCAAGAACAGATCAGAGACAAAGCAAAGGAAGACGCAGAGATTGTTGGCTCAGCCTGAGGAAAAAGCTGCTGGTAAAGGGATGTCTCCATCAAGAGGACACCGCTCCTTTGAGCAGGGGTTAATACTATGACCACTTTGGTGGAGAATGAGAAAGTTCAGCTGCTAGTGACTGCTCATGACATGGATCCCATCAAGCTGGTTGCCTTCCTGCCTGCCCTGTGCTGTAAGATGGGGGTTCCCTACTGCATTATCAAGGAGAGGGCCAGCCTGGGGCATTTAGTCCACAGGAAGACCTGTACCACTGTTGCCTTCACATAGGTTAACTTGGAAAACAAAGGAATGCTGGCTAAGCTAGTGGAACCTGTGTGGAACAATTACAATGACAGATAGGATGAGATTTGCCACCACTGGGGAGGCAATGTCCTGGGCCCAAAATCAGTGGCTCGCATTGCCAAGCTGGGAAAGGCAAAGGCTAAAGAACTGGCCACCAAGTACATTGTTGAGTTTTCTATACATAATTCTTCTTCTTCTTCAAAAAAAAAGACCAACAAGGGGGAGAGGAGCCCCACCAAACATTAAATTGAAACACGAATGGACAGATCAGATTAAAGGAGACTAAAAGTACAAAGTAGCTCAATGCAATGTGTGATCTTGAATTGGATCTGGACTAGGGAAAACAGCTATAAAGGACATTATTGGGACAACAAATGACATCTGAATAACACTTTATATAAGATAAAGTATTATACCAACATTAAACTTCCTGATAAAGTGTACTGTGGTTATAGAAGAAAAAGTCCTTGTTCTTAGGACATGCATGTGATAGTACTTAAGCCACCATTTTTTTGTGGGGAGTGGGTAGTTTCCTGGCTGGTCATCGAAGCCAGGCCACAGCACTGACAGCGCAGAAATCTAGCCACTACACCAGGGAACCCCACGATAGTACTTAAGAGTCATGTCTGCCACTAACTCAAATGATTGGAGGGCAATGTTATATATGGGGGGGGGAGGGGAGAAGGAAAGGAGAAGGTAAGGGGAAGGGTGAGGGGGAGAGGGAGAGAAGGAAGGAGTGAGAGGAGAGAGGGGGAAAGGGAGAGGAGAGGTAGGTGGGTAGATTAGGTTAAGCAAATGTGGCAAAATGTTTATAATTAGTGGTTCTGGGTAGTGGATATATGGGAGTTCATGGTACTTGCACTTTTTAGGCAAATATGACATTTTTTCAAAATAAGAAGTTATAAACCTACACATACATACTGAGATCAAGTAGGGTATCTTTAAAGAATACCAAGAATATAATTTAATGCAATTTATTAAATTAATGGACAAAAAAGACAAAGAAACATGCTATTATGAACTTCAATACCCATTTCTGATCAATCTTAGTAAACAAAAATTAGAGAATATTCTTTTTTTATTTATTCTAAAAGCCTACAGTACACGTCATACTTAACAGCTAAACAGAAGGGACTACCTATCAAGCCTGGACAGACTGCCTATCTGCAGATGTCCTTTATGGGAAAGACAATAAACTATATTGCTTAAGCCATTATTCTTTGGATTTTCTATTACAACTTGCCAAAATGTATCTTAATTTGTGCCCCTCGCATCTCTGATACTATTTAACATTGTACCAAAAGTCCTGAACAATGCTACAAGGAAAAAGAAACAAGAAGTAACAAGACTGATTTATATACAACATGACCAAATACTTAGAAAGACTATCAGAATCAACAATGAATGATTAGAAATAACAAGAGAGTAGAGCACAGATAAGATAACTTATAAAAATTAATAAGCTTCTCTCCACCCCAGTAAACACCAGCTTGGAAAATATAAAAGGAAATTAAATAATGAAAACTACTGAAGTACCTAGAAATTACTTTAACAAAGAATATGCAAGATCTGTACTTTCATTTATTCAGATTTTTATGTCCTTTAAATGAATTTAAAAATATTCTCTATACAGGTCTTGGATGTGAGGAGATCACTTACAAGGATGACAATGCTCTCCAAATTAATATATAAATACAATGCAATCGCAATAAAAATTCTTGAATGTTTCTGAGGGACTGGATAAACTTTTTATATAAAGTTCCACAAATCAACTTCGAAAAATAAGAGCAAAGTGAAAGCAATTAAGACATTCTATGAAGCTATAATAATAAAAACAGTAAGGTTCTGGCACAAGAACAAATAGACCAATGAAACAAATCAGATTACTCAAGACAGATCCATGTACATGAGGGAACTTGAAATGAGATGAGGTACCAAAAATCAGTAAAAGAGAATGGACAATTTAGGGGATGGTACTAGGAAAACACCCATTATATGGAGAAAAATAACAGACTCTACCTTGTGCTGTATTCCAATGTGGACTCTAGATGGATTTAAAGACATGAATGAGAAAGGTAGAACTACAGAGTGAAAACAATCGTTGTGATCCAGAGGTAGGAATAAAAAAGATTCTGAAAGCACAGAGTATAAGGCAAAAAAGTGATGAATCGTAGCACACCAAAATTAAGAACAAATATCCAGTCTTGGGAGAATTGTTAAGTAAAAGGCAGTAAATAGGGAGCGTTCCCTGGTGGTGTAGTGGCTAGGCTTTGGCGCTCTCAACGCTGCGGCCTGGGTTCAATTCCCAGCTGGGGAACTACCCCCCGCCCCCCCCAAAAAAAGGTAATAGGCACACTCCATGGTGTCCTTCGGACCAATTAGAAGAAAAGCACTAATATACACATGGTAACACAGATCTTAAAAATTCAGGGCCGAGTGATACAAAGTTCATGAAACAAAATGAAGACTACAGCTACTTGTGTAAGGTGAAAACACAGATGCTCAAAACACCACTACATATTTTAGAAGGATACATTTTAAATAACATAAAAGCTGCCTGTAGCTATGGGAATTAAGAAAAAGGAAAAAATAAATATGGCAAGACAAGGCCTTTATACTGACCTATGACAGAAACCTACCATGAACTAGAAAAGTATGATTAACTCAAACCTTTGCATTTGAGCTTCTTTAAAAGCCAAAAGAAAGCCAGTAACTTTATTTGATAATAAAGTCTGAAGCAAGTATGTCACCTACTCAAACTCAGAAACTAATACAGAGCATTTCCAGTGAATACCATCTAAAATTGAATGCCTTTCAAAAGACATCTTTAAAGAAGGTCAGGCCTGAATAACACTAGATGATGTCCACATGTCAAATCTGGGCTCAATTTTCAGAAAACAAAGTATAATTCTACATTTTAAAAAGGGCTGGGTGGCAGAAGAAACTCTTTGTAAGACATTAAAAATACTATTTCCTCCCTGACTTTTTATAAATCTACTGACTCTTAAAAAAGGCTTTCTGGAAGAGTTAGGTCTGCTTTCCCATGTAATCCTAAAATGCCAAGAACAGATCACCTGCATTAGAAACAACTGGGGTGATCCACCAGGATGGTGAGGGTATGGCCCAGGATCTCTGTATTTTATCAAGTGTCTCAACTGTTTCTTGTTCAACCAGAGTTTTAAAATAACTGTGTAAGAGTGTCCCATTCCAAGACAAGTATCATGCAAACTTAAGCCCACCCTGTCCCTGAAAGCTCCCATTATCTGACCTAGCTTGCCCCATACTTGTCCTGGCAAATACCTAACTCTGAAGGCACCACTCACATCCAGCCCTTAAACCCAAAGCTACAGTGCATACCTCTTTCCTGAGACTCCATAGGCACTTACAACCCACTACCCATCTCTGCCTCTCCTACTGCAGTGGCTGTCCAGACCTTGGTGAATAGCACCATATACCTACCTATTTGAGTCACCAAAACTGGAAACCTGGGCATCGGCCTCCCTTCCTCCCTATCTGTTAATCGCTTTCCACACTCAAAACTAACCATGGCACCCATCCAGCTGTTCTGGAATCCCCTGTAAACTGTGTGGTCTCCTTTGTGAGACCCTGAGTAAGGAGAAGGCTGCAATCTTATTTGTCTCATTCACCATGGCACTCCCAGAGCAGGTCCTGACTCACAACAGGTGCCAAGTAAATGTGCTAAAAAGAAACCAATCATCTGTTACACTGTTTCTTCTGCCTGAAAGCCCCTCTCCCAGTACTTTCCTAAATCAATTTTCACTAGGACAAGCCTAGGCTGATTGGTTTGGGATAGAAGGGGGTAACTCACCGTCTTTCATACTCCATATCCTGACAGGGCCTTCGGGGGCTGCTGGAGCCCCTCTGAAGCCTCTGGCTCCGTCTCACTTCCCAGCCACCCCCGCTGCTGCCACCATGGTCTGCCAGCCTGGGTGATGCCTCCTGCAGGGACTCTGGGGAGAAAGGAAGGAAGAAAGAGGTCAAGGCAGTTGGGGCAGAGAGGGCCTCCTTGGGAAACCATTGCTGCCAAGGCTCTTTGCTGTCCCTTAGCCTGGGGACATTGTTCCCCAACTCTTAGTGCTCCTGAGGACCAGAGTGGGAAGGCAGCCCCCCAATACTTGCCCAGCTTTTTTCCTTTCCACACAAATGTGAGATTAGAGTTCATTGCCCTAGAAAGAGCAAGGCCTTCAGCAGACAGGGAGCATCTTGCAGAGAGACCTGGTGATGCCACCCATTCTGTGATCAGGGCTTTGCTGTCTTAAACTGGTAGACAAGTTCCATCCCGAGCTACTTTGCCCAGGGAAGCTTCAGTGCCGAATGACTTGTTCCAGATCAAGTGCATTACACATGGAGACAAGACTTCACAAAAGGAGTCCCAGACACCCACCACTCTCCTTCCATGGGCTCCTAGGTGTCATTTTATCCTCCTAACAAGGTGCTGGCTGCTGCCACAAGACAAGAGATCATGAAAGGCTTAGGGAGTGAAGGGGCTAACTTGGCAATGAGACAGGTGCTGCTTCTCTGGGCTCCTGACCAACACAGTTTTGGCCCTCACACTGCAAGTGGCTCAGCCCTGAGCCCTGTCTCTTGGGCGCAGCCAGGTCCCGAGGCAGCTCTCTCCCCAGAGCAAAAGGAGCCCTTTGGGAGGCTGTTCCAAACCAATGTCCTATTCTGTTGGGATGGAAGGGCAGTCATTTCACCCAACCCTCAGGGCTACCATGAAAACTAAGAAATTCCCAATCCACATGACATGTCCAGGGGTCACCACACAGTAGCATCCCAGAATCTTCAGGTCCCACCCTCTGAACAGGAATCAGGCAAAGCCAGGTGATAACAGCACCTGCCCAACACCAGGTTGCCAGCACACTTTTCCTTTGTGTATAAAACACCTCCTTCAATTTTCTCTTCCCCTTCAAGCCACTGGGAACCTGAGTTACCTGATCCCAGATGGGCAAGGTCCCCAATGGATAACAGCTGACACAAAACTCTCAGCAGACTCCAGCAAAGAAGCGAGAGTCACACACTGGTATCCACAAGAGATAGAGACCAAAGTCACAGACACGCGCCCCAAACAACTATAGGCCAAAATCACATACAGGAACCCACAATAAATACGGGTCATAAGCACACACCGAGGCCCCGTTTCAATAGATAAACGTCAGAATCACAGATAGGACTCCCCCGCTCCAAAGAACGTGCAATAAGTCATATACACATTCCTTGCATTCCCTCTCTATCCAGTAAGTCGATTACAATCAGTCGCCAGAAGACGCCGTACAGATAAGAATCTCTCCCCATGGATAGGGACCAGAGTTAGATACACACTTCAAGGATAAAGAGCAGGGTCATACAGACGTTCTCCCTCCTCCCTCTGCTAAGAATAAGAATTCAAGCCACATAATTTTTCTCTACGGACAAATAAGTACCAAAGTCACCAGAACAGACATCATACCATCTTCCCTGTGTATAAATAAAAACCAAAGTCGCGGACAGCCACCTCCCCACGGATAAAGTTCGGTGTCGCAGACACAGTAAGCCACAGTAGCCCACCCCAAAGTGTCCCTCCCTTCCCCCAACCCGCGTGCACCTACCCAGTGTCGCGATCGCGCACGCGCCTATGCTCTCAAACGGGTAAAAATTTTCAAAAAAAGATAACCCATCCTGGACTCAGATCGTGCACGCATCTGTCAGGTGCGGGGCGCAGCCCACCCTTATGTCCCTTCTGCAAACCACTCCCCACCCCCAGTCCCTTACCTCCACCCCCACGACCAGCGTCGACGCTCACCTTTTCGGCCCGGGTTGTCAAGGGAGGGCTCCCTGACATCACCTCGGCCAGCCTCCACTTCCACCAACCCTCCCAACTCAGCTGGAGCCGGTTCGCGCAACAAACAAGTCCGAGTCTGGAGGCAGAAAGGCTGGGGAGGAAGAGGAGAGAAGCGCCAGGAGCGCTGCCCTCCCCCTGAAAACTCACTGCCACCCACTCCCGGTCCGCCGCAATCACCAGCACAAAATGGCGACCAAGAGCAGAGAACCGGCGCTTCCACGACCATCCACCTACTGAGGGAGCGCGCTCTGGCCGGCCACGTCTATTGGTCGCGGTCCACTGTCGGCCAGCCCTGGTCCGCTCTGATTGGCAGTATTCCGCCACCTTCCTATTCTCTGTGCGAACCCTCAAGTCGAGAAAAGGAGTAGCTATTGGCCAATCCAGCGAGGCACGGTTTTTAGAAGCTTGGCTTCCTTCGAAGAGGAAAGACAAATGGAAGCTCCACCCTTTTCCCCAGAGGGCAAGGGAACTTCGGTGCGATTGGCTGGGAACTGCACCACCTAAATGTCACCGCTTTTTTCTCATCAAGGAAAGGAGCTGTCCGCTCAGGCAGAACTGCCAGAACCTGATCGAGAAGATCGGAAAATGGTTGTTCCCTTGAGGCCATGGAGAGAAAGAAGGCTGCTCAGCACCTCACTCGCTTGAAAAGAATCTGGCCAGACTCGGGACCTATTTAGTGCGAAGCGGATGGAGCGACAATTATTGCTCTGGAGCCAACTGCAGCTGCGCAGAGTCGCATTTCCGTCTCCTCCCCTCAGAGCCTGCAGAACAATCTGTCATGGCGGCCAGGCTGTTAGGTTTGTGTACTCGCCGCCTTTTGGCAGCAACGGCGACGCGAGGGCGCCCAGCTGCCCAGGTTCGTTGGGAATCTAGTTCCTCCAGGGCTGTGATCGCCCCGTCCGCTGTGGTGGGGAAGCGGGCACCGGAACCTACTATGCGCTGGCAGGAGGACCCAGATGTCGAGGACGAAAACCTCTATGAGAAGGTGAGAGGGAGGGGAAACGGGACGCCAAAGGTTCACTCAGGGGCCACTGGATGAGGCGCCATAGAGGACATTCTTAGGTGCCTGAGGATTGTGCAGCTGGTGAAATCCTTGAACACTTGGGCATTTTGCCTCGCTTCTTTTCCTCCTTTGTCCGGTGATATCTTCGGTTCGGGACCAGAGGCAAGATTGGCCTTATTTTGTAGACAGGTACCAAACCTGAAGTGGGCAGTATTCAAAACACTTAGAAGCAATGTAGTATAACAGTAATACTAAACACTGATAGAACATTTGCTCAGTGCCAGTGTTCTAAACACTTTACATACATTAACTCATCTAAATCCTCAAAACAACGCTATTTCAAAGTAGGTACCCGTTGTACTGCTGAGGAAATTGAAGCACAGAGATGTCAAATGACTTGCCCAAACCAAGTTCGTGTAACTGAATGTGTGGCAGAACCGGTATTTGAACTTAGGTCTACCAGGACTGCTACGCTGTGTTGATAGCAGAGACCCTGAAATCAAAATGCCTGGGTTGTAATACAAGCAATGACAAGTACTCACTGGGGTGACCTTGGGCAAGTAACTTAACCTCCTGGTGTCTCAGTTTCTTTGTAAATTAGGGAAGGTATTAAGACACCTTCTAAAAAATAAAATACAAGGTCCAGCAGAAGTAATGCCAGATCACATACATGAATGTCTCACATGAGATGGACGGAAATTTGAACATTTCACCTAAAATGCCATATAGTGTGCTTGAGTGTGATATTGTTGTGTTACAAAGTACATGCTTATGATTTTGTAATAAAAGCTTTGGTGTAGATTACTAGCTCATGAAAAGGGGTATTATTTGTGCCAGATGCTGTACTACACCTGCCTTTGTAATTGAATGAGTCAAAATACTCAGAATAGCATCTGGCACTTAGTAAGTTCTCAGCATTAGAATGTGTTTATTGCCACTTTCCACCCCACTGGGATATTGTAAAGTTTGTGTATGTGAAAAAGCCTGACACATAAGAGGTACTTCACTAATACTAATCTCTGATTGAGGGGCTTAGATATATAGGATGCTTATTAATTTATTCATGTGTAAATATGTATTGAGGGCCTGCTGTGTGCCAGACAGCTCAGGGCCCTAGGGGTTCAGCAGGGAAATCACATAAAGCCCTTGCTCTTATATGAAGGTGGAAAACACAGAAAATAAATATGTAAAATATAAGAAAATGGTAATGTAGAATATGTAATTGGTCATATAAGATAATGTGATATAGAGGATCTAAGAGCATGCTACTTTGGTAAACTAATAAATGATATAAAGAATGTTAAGGTAAGTGGATTGAGAGTGACTTAGGGGTAGAGGGTAATTTTATTAGGTTGAACCATAGGAAATAGCCAGTATTCAACCATTTTCGACCTATGAAAATGGCAGTGTCCTATAGTTCAACTTAATAGACAAAGTGACTAGAGACTGCCTCCTAAGGGAAGTGATGATGAAGCAAAAACTGAATGAGGAGGCAGATCCAGCCATGACTAGATCCGGGGAAAAGGCTTTCTAGGCAGAAGAAACAACAAGTGGAAAGACCCTGTGGTGGGAAGGAACAAGTCCTAAGAACAGAAAGAGGCACTTAGGGAGGAAGAGGAGAGATTGGTCCAAGGTGAAATTAGAGGCCATCTTATGCAGGGCCAGCATAAAGCTTTGTGGAGCATCAGGAAACCCTCATTGACCTCTTCTCCTTTCACAGAACCCAGACTCCCATGGCTATGACAATGACCCTCTTGTGGACACGTGGAATATGAGAGTCGTCTTCTTCTTTGGCTTCTCCATTGTCTTGGTCCTTGGCAGCACGTTTGTGGCTTATCTGCCTGACTATAGGTGCATGGGGTGTCCAAGAGAATGGATGGGTGGGGATAGAGGCAGGGGTGGAGATTGAAGGGGACTCTGCCAGGAATCCTGTCCTGCATTGTTGAGGAATGGGGAGCTATGGTGGGAATTGGTGTCCAATGAGGCTCCCTCTTCTCTCCCCCAATGCTACTGCCTCCAGGATGCAGGAGTGGGCCCGCCGGGAAGCTGAGAGGCTTGTGAAATACCGAGAAGCCAATGGCCTCCCCCTCATGGAATCCAACTGCTTTGACCCTAGCAAGATCCAGCTGCCAGAGGATGAGGACTGACTGGTTGCAGAGTGGGGCTCAAGAAGCACCATCTTCTACACCCCCTGTCCTTCATTCAGCCCTCTCCTCAGAGCACCTAATTAAAGAAACGAAAGTCTTACTGTCTGGTGTTGATTTTGTTATGAGGGTGATGTGGGAGTCAAGGTGTCGGGACTTAAAAGGGGCACTGCAGCCTTTTCTGGGTGTTCTGGTGATCTATGTTGCTATGTAACAAACACCCTAAAACTTAGTGGCTTAAAATGACAATTTAGTATTATCTTTCATGATTTTGTGGTTGCTTGGCCTCAGCTAAGTGGTTCTTGAGGTCAGTTGCTGGTGCTGGAGTCATCTGAAAGCTTAACTGGACTGGATGACCAAGATGGCTTCTTCACTCACATGTCTGTCACTTCAGTCTTCCAGGTGGCCTCTCCAGAAAGCTCCCTTCAGGTCTACCCTCCCTACCTCAAGGGTAACCACTCTCCCAACTTGTAACAACATGAGTTAGTTTTGACTGCTTTTCACTTCATATAAATATATTTATACAATGTTGCATCTTGCTTCTTTCATTCAGCATGATTTTGTGAGAAAGATTCATGTTATATTACTGGTAGTTTATCTATCCTCACTGCTGTGTTCTGTTCCATTGTATGAATAGACCACACTTCATCTGTTCCAATGTTGATGGGCATTTGGATAGTCTTCTGTTTGGGGCTATTAAGAATAAATCTTCTGAGAATATTCTTATACACATCTTTTGATGGACATAGGAACTCTTTTCTCTTAGGCCTATACCAAGGAATGGAATTGTTGTCATGAGGTAGTTAGAGGATCAGCTTTAGTAAATCATGGTAATTTTCCAATCTAAACTTCCCTACATGGTGAGTGCTACATCCTTACCATCACTTATTCTCCATCTTTTTCATAATAGCCATTCTGATGAGTGACTGGCCTTGGAATGAAAGGGCGGGAGTTGAGTGGCCCATGTGTGCCAAGCCCTGATAGTACACCAGACACTGACAAATACCAAGATCTCTGTCCTCAGGAATTTCCCAGGGTGGGCTTGGGGGCTGGTGTCAGTGGTCAGAGAACTTAATGTTTTTACCTTACTGTTTGAACCCAAGGGTATTTGAACCTTGATATCTTGGATTTAGCTTTGCTCCAGCAACATAGTAGGTACCACTCTTCATCCTTCAATCTAATAAGAGTATTTATTACGTGTAAGGCCCAGTGAACAAGACAGTCCCTGTAGCAGACACTGTCAGCTCCCTGCCCATATCCCAGTGGCCTTACTGCTCTAGTGTGTACTGGCCAACTGCCAGAGTCTGCATGTCTTCCCTGGAGGGCTTCCTCTTAAGCTGTGGGCCTGTCAGGCTGGAAAGGCCAGGAAATGAACACCTCCCTGGCAGCTATACTCTCAACCAATGACTGATAAGAGCTGATAGATAAGTACGCCTGCCCCTTTGCCCCCTAGATGGGACATCTTCAAGGTGGGTGCTCTTCACTGGTCCCTAGAATTCTGCAGTGGGAACATGCTCCAGTTGCCCACAGTGCTAAGTTGCTTAATAACGCTCTTCATTAGCTGCCTTCTCTTTGTCTCAACTGAACTTTCCTCCTGCCCCTCAGGTGCTTCCTGGAATCACATCCTGAATAAAATACTTGGCTTCAATCCTTGCTTCAGGGTTTGCTTCTGGAGGGGCCCAAACTGAGACATTTTCTGTCCTCAGAGAATTTACCTCAAGGCAGTGGGTAAGAAAATACACAAGCACAGAAATCACAGATCTAAGTTCTACCAGAAGCCAGCATGGCTAGAATGTTGTGCTTCCTGGAATTATTGGAATCTTCCAGTAAAAAGAGTGGCTAGAGATGAGGTTATAGAATGGTCCTAGGCCATATCCCTGGGGCCCCATGGGCCATCATTAGAAGGAGTTTATTGTATTTTACACACTACACAAAGTTGACCAGAAGCTTACTGAAAATCCACCTTAGCAAAGCCCATCCCACACAATTCTAGGCTGTCTAAAGGGGATTGCTTACAGATTTTTACATGGATTACCCAGGAAATAAAAACAAAATATCTTACCAGCTTCACAATGACTATTACTGATAGACACAAGCACCACAAAATGAACTGACAACAGCTAAAATTGTGAACTTTATAAAATGTGTTGAGGGAAGACTGATGGAAGGATCCAATGTACACCAAAAAATGTGAAAATGTGAACCTGTCACGTTTTGATCCTAAGATATTAGACTTGGTGAAAACTGGCCACAAATAAAGCTCAGAATGACAGGAAAGCTATTTATTCAACAAATAGTTAATGAATGCCTACTGGGAACCAGTCACTTGTATAGGCAATGGAGATACCACAGGGAACAAAAGATTAAAAACTCACTGCCCTCCTGAAGCTTATATTCTAGCAGAAGGAGACAGACAATAAACAAGACAACAAATCACATTATTTCTATGTTGAGAGGTGATAAGTATGTATTAAAAATAAAGCTAGTAATGAGGATCAGGAGTGCAGGGGGGAGAAGCCTATATTTAAATAGGGTAGTAAGCTTAGTAATTTTCTTTTTTTGAGGAAAAAAATGTGAAGATAGTGAGAGATAAGCTACACAGATGCAAGAGCATTTCTAGGAGAGGGAACAAGATGTATAGTCCGTGAAAGAAGAATGTGCTTGAGCTGTTCAGGGAGCAGCCTGAGGCCAAGAAGATGTCTGGGGCAAAGTTATTATTATTGAAATATAACACACAAGAAAATTGATCCATGAATCAAATTATCACTGTAAAAATTAACCTGAAAATGATTCAGCTGAAAACAATTACAGAAAAATGAAAATGGCCCAAATTGGCTCGGGGTGAACTGGATCACTGTATGGCATTGAAAAAGAAATTAAATTGGCTCAATTCACTTAAGGGGAAACTTTCTCAATAGAAATTCATCTGCATGGGTATAATTCCAATTGTCAATATTAATATTTGTAAGCATAGCCAATATATCAGAGATCAATTGCATGTGAGTAAGAGGAGCAAATCCAGGGCCAACCAGGATCCAGGCAAGGAAGCTTGGCATTAACTATCATTGGAAGAATTTGTTCACTCATTCACTCATTTATTCATTCATTAATCTAGCAAATATTTACCAAGTGCCTATTGTGTGACAGGGGGTACAGCAGTGAATAAAACAGGCAAAAATTCCTGCCCTCTTGAAGCTGACTTCTTATGTTGGAGACAGATAACAAAGAATAATAATTTGGGGTAATGATAATTTCTAGGTAAATAAGTAAAATGTATAATATGGTGATAAGTGTTAAGGAGAAAAATGAAGAAGGAAAGGGTATAGTGTGTGTGTGTGTGTGTGTGTGTGTGTGTGTGTAAATTTTAGATAGAGTGGCCAGAGAAAAGGCCTTACTGAGATGACACTTGAGAAAGACCTACAGGAAGTGTCTAACTGAACTTTTGAAACAAGAGCCATGATTTCCAGACAGTCGTAGTGGTTTAACAGCACAAGTTCTAGAGCCAGACTGCTTGAGTTCAAATCACAGCCTCCTCCATACCAAATGTGTGACCTTGAGTTCCCATTTTCCTCCTCTAATGACATTAACGACCTCCTAAGGATATTGAGAAGATTAATCTGAGAGTACTTACAATGTTGCTTGACACAGATTAGGTGTTTGTAAATATTGGTGGAATGAATGAATCCTCATTAACATTAATGTAGTGACCATGGAAGTTTTTTATTTTTTTTATTTTTATTTTTTTCCTAATGTGGGTAGTTCCCTGGCTGGGAATCGAACCCAGGCCACAGCATTCACAGCGCCGAAGCCTTAAGCCGCTACACCACCAGGGAACTCCCCCAAAATTATTGATAATAAAGTGATTTTTTTTTTTATGTAGTTCCCTGGCTGGGAATCGAACCCAGGCCGCAGCTTTGACAGTGCCAAAGCCTTAGCCACTACACCACCAGAGAACTCGGAAGTTTTTTAAATAAGTGTCCTAAAAAATGAAATTGTGGTAACCCTGGTTTTGGGAATGTTCATAACATGGACTGGGAGTGGAAGGTGGTTTTGGAACCCTGGCAGCCACTACCAAGAGGTTTCAGGTCTGGTATTGAAAGTGGTGGTTCCTGAAGACAAGGTTTGAAAAACTACTTAGGCCAGTTATGGCCTTTAATGTAGTTGTCAGAAAAGCTGCAGGATTCTGGGAGTCAATTGTCTCAAAGGTAGAGAGGTTCTGGGGAACCCTGTCAGGGTCAGAAAGATGATTCAAGGTCTCAGCTGAAGTTTAGAAAAAGAGCAGGCATCAATGATACCATGAGATGTCAATCAGAGGTACACGTCTAGGGCCCCTGAAATGCTGTAACCTTGTTTTTTTTTTCATTTTTATTTTATTTTTTATTTTTTTATTCTCTTTCTCAAAGAGGACTCCCTTATTTAAAATTTCAACCTCCCTCTCTGTTGATTGTTGGGTTTTTCCCCTCCACAGCACACACAAACTGCATTGGGTGTGTTGTCCTTTTAATTGTGGTCATACTACCAGGAATTAAACAAATATAAACTAGGTTGTTACTTTAATGAGAGAGAGAAAGATAATGAGAGAGAGGGGGGAGGAGGAGGAGAAAGAAGAGAAAGAGAAGGAGAAAAGAAGGGAGAGGGAGGGAGGGAAGGAGAAAGATAATCTTCAGAAACTCTGAACCCATCAATGTGACGCAGAAGTGTGTGTATGTGTGTGTGTGTAGATTCAGATTCCATCTATGAAAAATACTGTCTGCACAAACTTTTCAGCCTCTGCTTCCACCAAGATTCTAAGTCATATTGACCTCTGGGTCACCATTTTTCTCACCTGGAATCTGCTTTCTCCCTTTTCCAGAAAATTCCACTCACTCTACAAGTGGCCTCTTTGGGGGAAGCTTTCATTCTGAAAAATCAAGCTCAGATGGGTCACTTTGGGATCTGACCCTGAAGAAGACTTTTGATTAATAAAATTTACCATTTTTTGGAAGTTCCCTGATGGTGTAGTGGCTTAAGGCTTCAGCCAGGGAACTACCCACATACCAAAAAGCAAAAAAAAAAAAACAAAAAAAAAAACAACAACAACAACAACAAAAACCCCCAAAAAATAAAATTTACCATTTTTAAAGTCTATTTTGCCCATCCCCCTTCTGGTTATCTACCCACAATCTTGAAAACCTCAGTCCTCAAAGCTGTATGCACCCCAATGTTCATTGCAGCACTATTCACAGTGGCCAAATCATGGAAAAAGCCAGAGTGTCCTCTGATTAATGACTGGATACAGAAGTTGTGATATATTTACACAATGGAATACTACTCAGTTATAAGAAAAGATGAAATAGGGCCATTTATGATAACAAGGATGGACCTTGAGACCATCATGCAAAGCGAAATAAGCCAGACAGAATAAACCAAGAACCATATGATTTCACTCATTTGTGGAACACAATTTGAAAGCAAAAAAGAAACAAACCTCATGGACACCATCAATAGTTTAGTGGTTAGTCATTATCTGAGGATATGGGGGCAATTGGGAGAGAAAGGAGGGGGTTTCAAATATATGGCAATGGAAATAGAACTGACTCTGTGTGATGAACACATAATACGACACGTAGACGATGTATTGTAGAATTGTACACCTGGAATCTAATGTAATTTTTACTAACCAATGTCACCCCAATAAATTTAACAATAAAAAATCTATTTTGTCTAATATAAGTATAGCTACACCTGTCCTCCCACCTTTTATTTTTACTATTTGCTTGAATGGCAAAAAGTACTGTTTCCATTTCTTCACCCTCAGTCTACATATGTCTTTAAGGCTAAAGTGAGTCTCTTGTGCTCTTTGTTAATGTGGGATTGTTTTTGGCAAACACAGTGAGCACCTGTGTAATTAGACAATAATGTACTCAAATGTCATGATAGCTTGCATAGTTACTGTAATTGTAGTTTTGGCTCCAGCATGCCCAGAAACATGCACTGAATTGAAAAGAAAAGTCTTGACTTCTTTTTGTCTAGGGCCTGTTCTATTCAATTTAGACTCTCAAAGCTGTATAAAATAATAGGAGTTCCATTTAAATACAAGTTCAAAACTGTATTTGTAACTTTTTTTTTTTTTTTTTTTTTTTAATGTGGGTAGTTCCCTGGCTGGGATACGAACCCAGGCCGCAGTGCTGACAGCATAGAAGCCTTAAGCCACTACACCACCAGGGAACTCCCTGTACTTGTAACTTGTATGTGGCTCTCTGTTTTAAAGATACTGATTTCATGTAGGCTCTCTAAATGAGACATTGTTACTGATGTTAAGAGCAGAAGACTATTTTTAAAGTTATAAATTTGTATATAGAATTAAGACGTTGTTGTTTCTCTCTATAATGTGGGAAGGAGGAACACAAAGAAGAACCAATTAAGACCTTCTAAAAGTTGTTAATTTTGTAAACTTTGCTTCTTTTTAGCTATTATGATTCCATTACTGAGTTTCATTTTGAAGATATTTAAATATTGCACTTGTACAAATAGTATGATAAATGCACAGACTATTGCAGTAAATTTGTTTTTAAGCTGGGATATTTCAAATGACAACTTTTGGCTTAGTATGTCAAGGTTGCATCAAAATTTTAAAAAATTATTGTAGTTTGAAAATTCTTACTAATTGAAGATGTAAGTGAATCGATGCAAATGATTTTAATCTTTTTAATTATCTTTTCAGCAATTTATATTTTTGTGATTTTATGCAATCATATTTTTACTTTGTCTTGACAGCTGAAAGACTTTTTTTTGCCTTAGGGGCTAGATGAAATCACCAAAGTAGCCGCGCTCTGACAATCTTTAAAAGTGTTTTGGACCCACTCCTGTTTTAGTTTTCCCTAATGCGGCTGCGCAGAGACAACTTTTCCCACTGCGCACTTACAGTCAAGGAAACCAACGCTTCCCTACTGCCTCTCCCTTTCCCGGGCGAGACTGGGCACCGAACACACCTTAAAAGGACCTACAAGAGAGACGTGGGGATGGGCTCAGAGCCTCTTTGCAGGCCCGTCTCTGTGCGCTTAGGTGTCCCAAAAGAGGCGTAGCCAGTTGTGACAGATCTGTGGACCACGGACAATCCTGGGGTTAATCAGCTGTTTATGAAGCGGCTTTGACACCTTTAGAGGGTAAGGGCAGTTGGCGGGCGGCCAATCAAGAGTTCTGGCTCTAGGGGTCCTGCATGTGCTGAGCGAGAGCGGGGAGGGCTGATTGTAGCACAGGGGCGGGAGTAGAGACTTGATTGATAGTCTTTTCAACCAGTGAGAACGTCTGGGCTACGGGGCAATTAAGCAGCACTCGTCTTTTGGCAGTCGAGGGAAGGATCTTGCTTTGACTAACACGCTTTTCATCCAATAAGCATGTCGGCGTGAGTTGGGGGCAGGGCAACTGGTTGCAGAAAAGGCGGGGTCTTGACTGACCCTAGTTTCGCCTAATGAGGAAACCCAAATTCCACGAGTATGCCCCCAATTTATCTGTTTTTAAAAAAGCTTGTGATACTTTAAAAAGTTTGAAAATCACAACTTTGGAGCGATTTAGCTTTCCCATGCTGGACAGAACCGGTGGCCTTACTGCACCTGTGAAAAAAGAGCCGCTCTTAGAACAGGTGGTCTTAGAGGTGGGTACCAGAAATACAAGTGGTTCTCAGAAGCAGCTTAACAGCAGTTGGCAAAAAAAATTGGAACTTGATTTAAAGTTTTAGGGCCTGAGGGAGTTCCCTGGTGGTGTAGTGGCTTAAGGCTTCGGCGCTGGTGCTGTCAGCGCTGCGGCCTGGGTTCGATTCCCAGCCGGGGAACTACCCACATATAAAGTTTTAGGGCCTGAGAGACTATGATGGAGGAGGTTGTTTGAAAGAGAGAGGGTCTCTGGTGAGAGTGATGGAGGTTTCTGGGGACAATGATGGGGGCCTGTGGTGATCAGTAATGGATGGTTAGTATAATAGTTGAGGTCAGTCTGGGGGACCCATGCAGATGCTCATAGTAAAAAACTGCTTTCCGATGAGTCCATATGGAATTAAGCAGCTAATGAAGCCTGCTCTGCCCAGAAATGGCAACACACCCACAATCATAGACTGAACCCAGAATGAAAGACTAAGTTGCTGATGCAGACCATTTGGACTCTGACAGTGGTGCACCCAACAATGGGCCAACAGTCACTGTATTCAATGGACAGTCCATGCTCCCTACCATCAGCAGATAACTAATATTTTTGAGCATTGAACAGCCTCCTCACAAATGGACTCAGAAGGATTTCAGGCTATATCTCTCACCTCCTGATCCACACACCTTAGTAAGGCAGTTTGGTCACTGAATGTGGCTGTCCCCAGAAAGGGATCACTTCCTGAATAATGATCGGACAACAGGGGTGGGTTATAGAGATCTATTTTGAAAAGTTGGGATTTTGCCCTGCCATTCCTGGACATGATGTGTGTTTCCTCCTCCTTACAGTAATCCCAGGCCAGCCTAGTTGGTACCCTTCCAGGTGACAGATCAGCCCAAAAGGAACCTAGGAGATCGGAACTTCATTCTGGTTCAGTCACCTGGATTCTTTTGTTGGATGGACATGCTCCTGGATGGTAGGATTAGAGGCCTAGAGTTAGGATTTTCTTATTGGATGGACACAGTCCTAGATCATAATGGCAATGACCACTTGATTGAATACATAGCTCACCAAGTTCCTCTCAAGTGGCCCACACTGGTCAAACTAAAAGACATAAAAAAAACTGTAAATTTTTAAAAAGTACTTTGGTCCTCTTGTACCTAACCCTTCTGGATGAAAGGTCTGGGTACAAGTAGGGAATGATTGGATACAAGTGAAGTTATAGGCACTGGGATGGGACATACTGATTTCATGGCATCGGAAGGCATGTACTTGGGGAAGGGACACATTAGACCCTGAGAGGTGCTAGGTGGGGAGACAATTAATGTTTGTTGTCCCCTAGATAGAGCACTACAGCCTGATAAAACAATCATATGGCCTCCCAGAGTCAAGCAGCAGGTGCACCTGGAAATCTGACCTGCTTTTAGGTTTGTCATCACTTCCTTGGAATGACAAACACAGAAAAACTCATGTGAACGTGGTCCTAAATTATTCTGCTATGCCTAATGCCTTCACTGCCAGCTCATGAACACAGACCTCCCTCATGCCTGTACAAACATGGGCCAGCACAACCTTGTTTAGATCTGACTGATACAAATTCATCTGCTTCTCCTGACAGCTGAGTGACCATGGATTATGCCATGTTTAGCAACTGGGCTACAGGTCCTTGAGGAAACCACCGATGGGACTTAACCAAACCAATATAATGGTGATTCCCATCAAGTTTAACAACAAATTCTGAACTGAAATGAACTTTGCCCCTTTGGGTTATATTTGTATATGGGAGAAAGACTGGAGAACACAGTATCTGTCCACTGGGAATAGGGTTTACTTATGGACCCACATATTGCCCCCCTGTCATTATTAACACTGACAGCAAGCAT
Source organism: Lyroderma lyra (assembly GCA_004026885.1). NCBI lineage: Eukaryota > Metazoa > Chordata > Mammalia > Chiroptera > Megadermatidae > Lyroderma > Lyroderma lyra. The sequence continues at coordinate 101,461 of PVJL010004944.1, forward strand.
CCTCCAAGTCATTCTAAACATCTTTGTGTGGGTTGCAGTATAATAGCTTGGCCTTAGACTACTTCATGGTAAGAATACAGACCCTGACCACTCATTACCTTGGCCATTTCTCAGTGTTGTGAGGACACAAGCAACCTTGAGGGATAAGATAATGTCTATCTCTGAGATAAAAACCAGGCTGGATTCCTCAAGCACAGTGTTTTTCGCTGGGATGTAAACCCCCTGCATATGTAGCATCCACCAGGGCCTCTCTGTGTCACTCCTGTGGGACTTGGAGCACATGGGGTGCTAACTTGATGTGCATGCTGCTTGCTCTGTCATGAGTAGTAAAATCCTTAGTCTCTGCTCCAGGAGGCTCATGTCTTCTGTCAGCATCTACAAAACCTGTTAGCTTGCAAGAGGGTAAATCCTCAGACCTATGACAAACCTGATAATCAAGAATTGAGGAATTCTTCTGCATGCTCTGATAATCCCTATGATTTGGCCACTGGCAATTTTGAAGGTCAGTGATTGGCTGCCAGTGCTGTCAAGGATATGGCTCCAAGGATTTGAGTTCCCAGGTAATTAGTGAGCAGAGGCCTGTGAGGTTGCTGATTGAGGATCTGTGGCCATCAATCACTGGGAGAGGGACCTTGGTGCTAGTGTTTATGTGGGCCAGTGACAAGCAACACTCTGATTGGAGGTTCTTTGGCTCCTTATTTGGATTCTTTGAGGGTCAGTGATTGGGGCTACGTGTGATTGGTATTTGGAGAGTTTGGAGGACACTGTGGGAAATAGAGCTGTCCCATGCCTTAAGTGAGAATGGGTCTTCAGAGAGATATGGAATTGGATTTTTCTTAAGTAATAGTCACCTTTTAGTTTTAGACCTACTTGTATTTGGTACTTAGCTCTACAACTTACCAACTATATTAGAAAAAGTGCCCAGTTCTCCCTCTCCTGTATAGGGAAAAACCCATCCCTCTTCCTTCTTTGTGTCTCATACGGAACACTTCTCTTCTGACACTTCTGGTCACCAAATATGTGGTTCTTTTTTCCCTACCAAGCATTCTCTGGGACACTAGCTTGGTATCCTACAATTTCACTCAATGTTGACACTATCTACTTAGAGACAGTGCCAGATCCCACAGGTTAAGGGCTCAGTCCCACAAGACTGCTCCTGCTCTCTTCAAATGCCAATGACAAGTAGTAGGTCCCCAGATTACCCACAATTTCAGTCTAATTTGGCTACAAATCAATGGTTCCCACAACACCCTCCTCAGGTTCAATTAATTTGCTAGAGTGGCTCACAGAACTCAGGAGAACACATAAAGGATATGATAAAGGATACAGATAAACAACCAGGTGAAGAGATATGTAAGATGAGGTCTGGGAGGGTCCCGAGCATAGGAGCTTCTGTCCCTGTGGAGTTGGGGTTTGTCACCCTCCTGGTATGGATGTGTTCACTCACCTAGAAGCTCTCTAAACCCAGTGCTATTGGGATTACATGGAGGCTTCCTCACATAAGCATGATCAATTATTAACTTCATTTCCAGTCCTTCTCTCTTCTCTGGATGGTGGTTGAGTCTGAAAATTCCAAGCTTCTAATCATGACTTGGTTTTTCTGGTGACTAGCACCTATCCAGAAGCTGTCCAAGAGTCACCTCATTAGAACAAAGGATGACCTTAGTGCTCTCACTTAGCAATTTACAAGGGTTTCAGGAGCTCTGTGTCAGGAACAGGTCAAAGCCAAATATTATAACAAGAAATGCTTTTGGTGGCTTTTTATTTATTTATTTATTTATTTATTTATTTATTTTTGGTGGTTCCCTGGCTGGGAATCAAACCCAGGCCATAGTGTTGAGAGCACTGCTGCCTAGCCACTACACCACCAGGAAACCCCGCCTGGTGCTCTTATCATTTAGGAAATTACAAGTATTTTAGGAGCTCTGTGCCAGGAAGCGGAGGAAGAAACCAACATATATATATATTTTTGTTAACTCATACAAACATAGTTTGACTTTTGTCAAATGCCATATTCCTTCTGAGCCTCTCTTTCCTTATCTATAAAATGGAGATACTATATCACATAATACATATAGTATATAATATGTATAATATCTTAGTATTATTGTGGAAAATCCTCAGCATTCCATAGTGTAAGACCAAACACAATTTGGGGGAATAGGAACAGTAACACACTGGGATACACTCTTATGGATTCAGGAGTTGTTGGATGGGGGACAGTGTGAATGGGTGCACATATACCCACTCTCTGGTAAGTCTGACCTTCATGTGTCCTATTAGGTTCTGTGATTTGACTCAGAGAAAGGCCATCATAGAGACAATCCTGATACAGCCCAGGTAGGCATCTGGGATGTTTTAAATTTTGTTAGAAGAAGATAGGCTGTGTAGGTTCCCAGGAACTGCATCAAAATATCCAGGAGCCATTTTAAGTATCCATGACATTGTCACCCTGAAGCATAAGCTCTTGACTTGAGCCTCACAGGTTCACTCCCCACCAAATCACTGATCCCACAGACCACTAATCCTTATACCTGTTAATTTTTCTTCTGGTCTTACTGAACTGGCTAGAATCTTCAGTACAATGGTAGAGAGAAATATTGATTTTAGAGCCCTTGTCTTTTTCCCGATTTAAAGGGAAATCTTGCAACATTTTCCATTGAGAATATTTTTTTTGTGTGTGGAGATCCTTTTCAGGTGGAAGACGTTGCCATTTCTTCCTACTTTGCTAATTAAAAAAATTATAAATGGATTTTTTTTCTGTCTTTCTTGGCAATCATGAGATTTTTCTTTTAATTTGTAAATATGGTAAATTACATTATTCAATTTTCCAGTAATAAATCAACATTATATTCCAGGGATAAAGTCAACTTGTTATGACATATGCATATTATCCTTTTTATATTTTGCTAATATTTCATGTAGAATTTTTGAATTTATGTTCATGAATAAGGGAAACATGAATTTTTTCTTTGTTGTTATACTATTTGTTATGGGTTGAATTATGCTGCCCCCCACCAAAGATGTTGAAGTTCTAACCCCCACTACCTCAGAATTTGACCTTATGTGGAAATAGTATCATAGCAGATGGAATTAGTTAGGATGAGGTTATATAGGAATAGGGTGGACCCCTGATCCAATATGACTGCTGTCCTTATAAGAAGACAGCCGTGTGAAGACAGGGAGACCCAGGGAGAGCACCATGTGATGATGAGGGCAAAGATTGGAGTTACATAGCTGCAAGCAAAGAAACACCAAAGATTGCTGCCACACCACCAGATGTTAATTAAGAAAAGGCAAGGAAGGATTTTCCCCTACATGTACTAGAGGGAGCATGGCTTTTCTGACACTTTGATTTCAGACTTCTAGCCTTCAGAACCGTGAGACAATAGATTTCAGTTGTTTTAAACCACCCAGTTTGTGGTATTCTGTTACTAAGTAATGAATACACTATGTTCACAAAATGAATTTGAGAATTTACCCTTTTTTTATAGTTTAATGTATTTTAATAGCAAACTTACAGAAACAGCACCGAAGACAGACAACATTAAAAACATGTACTTGCATGTAGGACAATTTAGTTAGAAAAGTATAGCGAATGGATGGAATCTACCATATGATAAAAATGCTACAAATACCATTTAGTTGCCATCAATAAGAAATTTACTTGTTTTAAAAAAATCAAATTGCTGGCATGTCCAGAAAAGTTTAATAGGTTTATTTATAATCGTTATGAAGTTGAACTGCTGAAACTTGTTCACTGAAACTTTTGACTTGCATTAATGCTTTATGTCCCCGCATCTATATTAAAAATCCACACACAAATGAAAATGGAAAAACTGCCAATACCTGATTTCTGTCCCCTATTTTTCCACTTGTAATTATATACTTAGGTGCTTTTTGACCCCATGGAAAAAAAACGAAAACAAAAACAAACAACTAACGTTCAGAACTACCAATAACAGAAAGAAGAGAATTTTTTTTTTTTTTAAAGAATGAAATGTTTCCCATCATAGTGGATTCTTAAGCACGTTCTCTACGTATGCGGCGTGCTAGCTGGGTGTCTTTTGGCATAATTGTTACACGTCTGGCATGGATAGCACACAGGTTGGTGTCTTCAAAAAGGCCAACCAGATAGGCCTCACTTGGCTCCTGCAAAGCACCAATAACTGCACTCCGGAAGCGCAGATCTGTTTTGAAGTCCTGAGCGACTTCTCGCACCAGACGCTGGAAGGGAAGTGTGCGAATCAGAAGTTCAGTGGACTTCTGATCACGTCTAATTTCACGAAGTGCCACGGTACCAGGCCTGTAACGATGAGGTTTCTTCACCCCTCCAGTAGAGGGCGCACTCTTACGAGCGGCTTTTGTGGCCAGTTGCTTCCTCGGTGCTTTCCCACCGGTCGATTTGCGGGCAGTCTGCTTTGTACGAGCCATGGTATAGAGACCTCCTTACTTACCCTCCTTCTCCTTCGGCTGGAGCTCAGAGAGCTAGAGGCGGCGCTGGCGTTAGAGAGAGACGGCGGCGCGGCAGAGAGGCGGCGGCTGCCAACACCGAGAATTTACCTTTTTTTCTATTCTCTGTAAGAGTTTGTACAGCATTAAATGATCTATTCCTTGAATGTTTTGTAGAACTTGACTGTAAGGCCACTTCGGCTTACTGTTTTGTTTTTTGTTTTTGAACATATTTCTTCAATGAGAAATAAACATTTTGTCACCTGCTATGTGTTCTCAAGCACTGAAGACACAAGTGTGAATAAGATAGGCAGATTCTTTGCCTTCTTGGAGCACCCGTAGACAGAAAAAAATAGTCTGGAGATACATATTCTTTTCATATTTCATTGGTAATATCAACTAGATAATTAGATATGCATAGCAAAATAATTACTACAGTCAAGCTAATAAAGATATCTATTATATCTCTTCGTATAGTTACCTTTTTTGTCTCTGTGTGTGTATTAAGAACTCCTGAGATCTACTCTCTTAGCAGATTTCCAGTTTACAATATGGTATTATCAGTCATAGTCACTATGCTGTACATTAGATCTCTAGAACTTATTTGCCCTACATAACTACAACTTTGTACCTTTTGAACATCGTTTCATTTTCCCCACCCCCCTACCCCTGGTAACCACTGCAATTGTCTCTGCTTCTATGAATTCAACTTTTTGAGATTCCACACAAAAATAAGATCATGTTGTATTTTTTTTGTGTCTGTCTGGCTTATTTCACTTAGCATAGTGCTCTCTAGATTTGTCCATATTGTTGTAAATGGCAGACTTTCCTTTTTAAAGGCTGAATAATATTCCATTGTGTGTGTGTGTGTGTGTGTGTGTGTATATATATATATATATATATATATATATATATATACCACAATTTCTTTTTTTTATTCATTTTTATTGTTAGACTTATTGGGGTGACATCTGTTAGCAAGGATTACATAGGTTTCAGGCATACAATTCTACAGTGCATTGTCAACTTGATGTATAATAAGTTCACCACCTAATGTGACTTCTCTTTCCATCACCATATATTTAGCTTCCCCCCCCACCCCCTCCCCTTTCACAATTTCTTTATTCATTCATCTGTCGACAGATACTTGTTTCCGTGTCTTGGCTATTGTGAGCAATGCTGCAGTGAATATGGGGGTGCAGATATCTCTTTGAGATACTGACTTCATTTTCTTTGGGTAGATACCCAAAAGTGGATAGTTGCATTATATGGTATTCTGTTTTTAATTTTTTGAGGAACCTCCATACTGTTTTCCATAGTGGTAGTACTAGTTTACACTCCCACCAATAGTGAACAGTGTTCTCTTTTCTCCACATTCTTGCTAAAACTTACCTCTTGTCTTTTTTAAATAATAGCCATTCTAACAGGTATGAGGTAATATTTCATTGTGGTTTTAATCTGCATTACCCTGATGATTAGCAATGACTTTCTTAAGGCAGTAAACTGGAAGGATCGTAAGTACTCACTTCATCTGTTTCCCATCTCTCAGTTCTTGGTTGCCTGCTGTTCAGTGCTTAAAACCTGTTGTTTTCATTCATTTAGTCAGGTTTCTTTGGTTGTTCCAGGTGGAAGGGTAAAACTGACCCCTGTTCACCTTTTTTTTTTTAAGAGGAAAGACATATGACTTATTTTATTTAACAAAGATTATACCAAAAATGGACACAAAATTAAATACATTATAATCATATTTCAACCACCTTCCCCCCATATTTTAATAACACTTAGTTAAGACATTGCATCAATACATGTGATATGTTTTAACTACCAACATAGTAAAAAAGCAGTCATATTGAAGAGAGCAGAGAGAATCAAATCAATGTTTGAACACTTGGTTTATGATGAAGTGATAATAACCCGTATCATCATTGCAAGCAGAAACATGGAGAAGACAGTAATCATATTTGATGGAAGTAGAACCAGAATCATACATTTTTCTCCAATATGACCTTTCAATATAACTTAAGAAATCTATATAAAACTAAGCAATTTGCTTTCAAATAACATGGGCCCCAAAACATTTCTTAATTGGATTAAAGTAAATCTAAATGAAACTAAATACTTTATGTGAAAACAAGCTCAGAATCACACATTCTTCTCTAAAGTAACTTCTCAATACCATTTATTATTATAATAGAATAAATACAGTGAAACTAAGCAGTTTATGTGTAAATAACTTAGAGTCACATATTTTCCCTAAACTTCTAAAAATAAGGTAAAGCAACTCTAAGTGAAACTAAAAGCTTTTTTTAAAAAACATAGTCAGAATCACAGTTTTTTCTCAAAAGTAATATCTTATGGATGGTTAGAGCAATGAAGATGTTACTAAGCTGCATATGTACAAATAAGCACAGAATCACACATATTTCTAAAAAGTAATTGCATATGACATTTTAGTGCAACTTAGATGGAATAAAGCAATGAGTGAAAACAAGCTTAGAGTCACACATTCTTCTCAGAATTAATTTTTCAATGCAAGTTAAAGCAAACATAGATGAAGAGAAGCAGTATGTTTTAAAACAAGCTCAGAATCTCACATTCTTTGCCAAGGAAACCAATTCTTGAAAGTTAGAGAGCAAATATAATTAATCTAAGCAGTATAAGTAAATATGTATCCAGAATCACACACTCTCCTGCAAAACAACTTCTCATTATTGAATTGGAGTAAATTTAGATGAAACTCAGCAGTATTTGTGAAGACAAATTTAGTGAAAATAACATCAAAATAACATATTATTCTTAAAAGTAACTTCTTATGGCTAAATAGGAGAAATATTATTATAAACAGTATATGTAAAAACAAGGTCAGAATACTACACTTTTTTACAAAGTCAGCATTAGGGTTAGGTTTAGGGATACTATTAGTGTCAGGGTTATGGTTACATTTAGGATCAAGGTTAGGGTAAGGCTCAGGGAAACAGTTGATTTCATGATTAGGATCAAGGTCAGGTTTGTGGTTAGAGTTAGAGTGAGTGTCAATTTCAGAATCAGTGTCAGGATGAATCAAGTTTATTGTCAGGATCAGGATTAAGGTAATGTTTAGTATTAGCATTAGGGTCAGGATTAGGGTTAGATGTTGAGTTAAATCAGGTTCTAGGTGATGGTCAGTGTTCTGGTTAGGTTTAAGTCAGGGTGAGGTTCATGGTTAGGGATAGGCTTGGGGTAAAGGTCAAGTTTAGGGTTGTTAAGGGTTAGCTTCAGAGTCAGGGTCATGATCAAGTAATATTTAGGGTCTATTAATAGTTTAACTTTAGGGTTAGGGTTTCTGGTCAGGTTTAGAAGCAGGTGTAGAGTTATGGGCTGACCAGACTTACCATTCTAAACCAGACAGGGAACAATGGTATGTCCTGTTTCAAATGGTATGTATGGTCAGCCTAGTCTCACTGGGCTAAATTCAAGGTGTCAGTAGGCTGACTGTACATACCATTTAAAACAGGACAGTACCATTGTTTTCTGTCTCTTTTAAAACAGTGTGTCTAGTCAGTAATGTGAGGGTTGGGTTCATGGTTAGAATCAGTGTTAGGGTTAAGTTTAGGTTTACTTAAATGTTCAATTGTTTGAGTTCAGGTCATGGTTAGATATGGTTAGAAATAAGATCAGGAAGTTACTAACTTGAGGTTGGTTAGCTAGCTGGCTACAATTTGGATTGGGGGAGAACATTTTGGGGATTGGGATTATTCCAGTTCCACAGTAGGCTTCTTCTGAAAGGTCTCTGTGTTAGCCTCCATGGACTTCACAGAGATGTCCTTCACCTCTATACCCTCTGCACAGGTCCTTAAGGCCTTCTGGTGCTGCTGGTCCTGCTCCTTCTTGAGCTCCTCAGATTAAGAATGGGGATCAGAGGACAACTAGGAGTATGTTAGACAGTTATCTGCAGATGGGAACCTCAGTGTCAGGTTTCATATGGCCCCTGGTCTGCTGAAATTCCATCTGAAAGTCTTCTTCCTTCAGTGCAGAGGCCCTCAGGGGATCATTCAGTCATTCTAGATGCTATATGATTTCTCCCAGCTGATAATCAAGGCCAATAATTCACACTGTTGCAGTAGTATGAGTAACCTGATGCAATTGGTCTGGAGGTAGAGTCCAACCCTGAATATCAGAGCAGTCCTCAAAAAGGAGCTTCTGGTGCTGGTCTTATTTGTTGCAGAGGTGGGAACCTGGGGGCCAGCAAGCCTATCCTCCATGGAAGCTTCCAAAGAGCTAAGGTGCCAGGAAATGACCTCCTAAAAGGACTCTGCACCCTGTATTCATCCAGATTCTAGAGTCAAGCTGAAGAAGTCAATCAACCTTTTAGACCATGTCATTGGAGTGACAATGTCAGGTGGCCAGCTGGATGAAGAGGGTAAAGCCTAGATGAGGTTTCAAATAGTTTCTATTCCACAGAAGTTTCCTCTGAAAGATTTGTTCACAATTCACATTGGCCCCTGGGGTTTCCCTATGGCATTCTATTGCTCTTCAACCTTCTTCTCATGATAAACTGGCCACAGTTACTGGAAGCCCAGCTGGATGCAGAGAGGAGGGCTACTTGGGGCTTCAGATCCCTCCAATTTGTACAGTGCCCCTTCTGAAAGGCCAGACACTCACCAGGGAGAACCTTAGGGTTGGTTTGTGCTATTCTCATCAACTCTTTCCTCCCCTGCACAAGAGATGAGGCCACCAAGTGCCCAGGTTCAGGTTGTGTGTCTAGCCATCTTGGTTGGCGGAACATGTGCTGGCATTTGGGTTCATCCCTTTTCTCCTGTGAGCCCTTCCTAAAAGACCTCTGCAACTTTGTTGTTGGCCCCTGAAAGTTGTCCCGTGTCAGTCTCTCTGCTCTCCAACCTTCTCTATCCAAGAAATGGGGCTTCCAGTTTCCTGGGTCATTATCTAAAGACCAACCAACCACAGAGGGTAGGAAAGGTCTACTCAGGGTTGCTTATTGTTTTTGGTTTTCCTAGGATCAGCTCTAAAAGGACTCTGTATTCTCTGTGGAAGATGCCAGAGTCTACCTCTGCCAGTCTTTCCCCACTCCTTTCTCTTCTGCATAAGAAATGGTATGGAGAAACAGTAACATGATATGCTCTGTTGAGGTCAGGTGGTTAGACCACCTGTGAAAGCTGGAACTTAGCATCTGCAGTGAAAATGGGAGACTTCATCTCAGGACTAAAAATGGAGACTTAGATTCTGGAGCTGAAATTGGGACTTGGCCTCTGAAGCAGGTATTGGGGAACCTAGATGCTCATGTGACAAGTTGGGATTACCTTTTGGAGGCAGAGGTCCCGACTTGATTTCTGGCAGGAGAGGTCAAGACAATCTGTAAAGGGAGAGATTGCTCAGAAGCAAAAAGTAGGAGGTAGGTTCTAGGGGTATTAGTGTGGAATTAGCTTCTGGAGGGCAAATTGAGGAGATAGTAGTTGGTGGCATAAATTGGGAGTTGGTATCTGGAAAAGGGAAGACAGGGTTTAGTGCCTAGTATGGGGAGTCTGATGTTAGTGCCAGACCTGAGGACCTTGGACTCAGTGTCTGATGGGTTCGGGTCAATGTCCAGAGCTATAAAAGGTCTGAGATTTTACCCTACTTGCAAACTAACAAGCTATCCTGTTTCGTGGATGCAAGCAGGAGACATGAAACTTCTGGGTCAGAGATAAAGGATTTTACTGTTCACAGCAAAAGCAAGAACCAGAGTGCCAGCATGATGTTTAAGCTGGTACTCCAAGGGTGTAATACAAGAGGGCCTCGTTGCATGCCTGTGCACACAGTAGATTGTGTTATAGGAGAGGAACACTGAATGTGGGGGATTAATTGTTCTTATAATAAGCAGTAACAAGCCTGCTTCTTGTCTGGAAGAAAAGGTTACCTCATTTCTCAAGGGAGTTTGCTACAAACACAACTCTGAAAAATGGCCCATGAAAAGAGTGGTGAGGGCCTTGCATTCTTGGCATGCTTAGCAAAATATGTGCAGGGACCCTCAAGGACGTTGGCAGAGTGACTTTTGTTAAGTCAGGTTGACCAGATGGCCTGCTTTGTGGTTTGACAAGATGTTCTGATTTGGGGGTTGACCTTAAGTCTAGGTTCAAAGATTGACCAGATGTCTAGACTCACTCCCAAGCAGATGTCTTTTTAGAAATCTGGTTGACTAAATGGCCATTTGGAAAACTGGCCAGAAAAGACTCATAGTGCAGGGAGTTTAATGTTTGTCACAGGGGAGGCTTTCATTGCCAAGGAAAAAGACTAGAGCCTGGGTCTCACTAAGTTGAGTTCCTAGGTCCAAACATACCAGAGAGAGCAGGAGAGCTGCTGCGGGGGCTTGGGAAATTTCAGGAGAGTCCCAGTTAAAAGTCCTCAGACTACTCCATCTTGGTCTCTGGATCTCCTCAGCCATTCCACCACTCTCATTACCTGGAAGTGATTGAGTTAGGAGGCTGGCCAGCTGTATTGGTGGGAGTAGGGGAAGGGAAGGTGCCCTATTTTGTGTTTCAGATCATCCTCGGACTCCTGATGTCTACACCTTCCTTGGAGCCCTGGGAGCTTCCCACTCCAGCCCTGTTGCTCTCTGAACTCCCTTGATTGCCAAAGGGGAGGGACCGGGGGATGGGTGAAAAAAAAGATTCCTGAGATCACGTATGCAGGGTGCATAAGATGACCAGTCATCCCAGTTTGGGGTGTCCTGAGATGTGGGATTTTTAAAAGAAAAGCAGACTGAATTAAAAAAAGAAACTCATTTCAAATATGATATAGGTACTTTAAAAGTAAGAGGATGGAAAGATATGCCATAAAAACATGGACCAAAAGAAAACTGAACAAAATAGACTCTAGAGTAATATATAACCTAAGTAGCCCTATAATTACTAAGGAAAGTTTAAAAACTTTCTGAAAAAGAAATCTCCAGGTTCAAATGATTTCATTGAATTTTGCCAAATATTTAAAGGGTAAATAACAATAAGTACACACAATCCTTTCCAGAGAACAGGAAGGAATATTTCCTAACTCAAATTATCCTGATATCAACACCAGACAAAGACAGTAAAGATAAAGAAAACCAGAGACCAATATCCTTGATAAACATAGATACAAAAATCTGCAACAAAATATTATAAGATTGAATACAGCAATATATAAAAAAAGTAATAACTACCACCAAGAGGGGGTTTATTCTAAGAATGCAAAAATCTATCATAGTAATGTTTAAAGAAGAAAAGCCACATGATCATATCAATAAATGCAGGCAAATAATTTGATAAAATACATACAAAATAATAATAATAATAATAAAAATAACAATAAAAGTAACTCTCAGCAAACTAGAGGAGAACTTTCTCAACTTGAGTAAGATCATCTAAAAAACAAAACAAACAAAAAAAATCCTACAGCTAATGAAGAAAGACTGCATGCTTTTCTCCTAAGATTGGGAACAAGGCAAGGATATACACTCTTCTATTTCTATTCAACATAGTACTGACAATGTTAGTCAGTGAAATAAAGCAAGAAAAATATGTATATTGTATTTTGCGTTGCATAATGAGCACTTTTTTGCTCAAATTTGTGAGGGAAAAACAAGGGTGCGCATTATACATGGTTAGTACGAATTCTGTATCTATATAAATGTTTTAAAATTTTTTTTTAGAGGTGAAACAAAGAGATAGTTATTGAAAGAAAGTACACTTCAAAGAGGTAGGAGCGGGCTGAGCAAGAAGGAGAGTGGCTCAAAGGCCTCGAATGGCAAGGGGAAAGTACAGTCCTAAGAGGTAGGCGTGGGCTCAAGCAGGAAAATGGCTCGAGCCTAATTCTTTTATTCATGCTTATGAGTTGAAAATGCTACATAAAATTTCTTGTACCATAATGTTAAAAAATAAATGCTAAAAATTCTTTATAATACAAAAAAACAAGTACCTAAATATAAACAAATAATAATTTGAATTAAAAAATTAAAATGAAAGATTTTTCTCCCTGAAAATTTGGGCCAAAAATATTGGTGCGCGTTATACATGGCAGCACATAAACTATAGCACATATTAGAAAGGAAGAAATAAAACTCTTTATTCACAGAAGACATGACTATACTCTTATAACCAAAGAATCTCAGAGAAGTTACAGAAATACTCTTAGAACTAATAAGTGAGTTTAACAAAGTCATCAGGTACCAAGTTAACCTACAAACACCAAATATACTTGAATAAATGAGCAATGAGCAATTAGAAACAAAAAGTTTTAAAATAATATCTATAATAGCTCCAAAAAATGAAATACTTGGATATAAATCTAATAAAACATGTACAAGATCTACATATATGCTGAAACTACAAAATGCTAATGAAACAAATAGAAGAATGTATGTCAGCTATAATCGAAAAACAAAACAAAACAAAAACCAAAGAAGACCTAAATAATTGGAAATACATGCTGTATTAATAAATTAGAAGACTCAAAATAATAAAGATGCCAATTCTGTCCAAATTATTCTACAAATTTAAAGCAATTCCAATTAAATTGAATTAAACTCACGGCAGGATTTTTTGTAGATATAGTTAAGCTGATTCTATAATTTATATGGAAGGGCAAAGGAACTAAAATAGCTAAAACAATTTTGAAAAAGAACAAATAAAAAAGAAATCACATTACTCAATTTTAAAGAAAAATTTATAATGATAGAAATCAGATTTCCTGGGGATGGGGACAGGTATACAGAGGGACCAAAGGAAAGAATTACAAAAGGATACAGGGAAAGTCTTAGGGTAGTGGATAGATTCATTATCTTGTTTGTGGTATTGGTTTCATTAATGTATGTACAAGTATGTATATATCATAATGTATCAAACTTAACAAATTGTACACTTTATGTGTAGGTCAATTACAACTCAATAAAGCTATTTAAAAATATTTTTTTCCAAAGTGAAATACCGGTTGCTTGAGTTCCGGTTAACACAAAGTCTACTTACATTTATCTGGCATCTACCAATCCCCATGGGTGCCAATTAACTGAGAGTCTACTGTATTACTTTTACATCTACTAGGTGGGAGTTGAAACCATGGATTTTGCCAAAGTGTTTAATTCTTAACCTCTAACAATATTTAACTTTTTAAAAATTTAACAATTTTTTAGATATGTCTAAAAGAACTTTTATTACTTTTGTAATAGCCTCTAATGTTCTTATGCTTTTTTGCCAAGTGCCTTTGGAGCAGATGCTTTCTGGGCTGGAGATTTTGGACCCTTCTGAGTTTTTGGAGGTGCTGCCTTTTGGCCTGCAGCTTTCTGAGCAGGAATCTTCTGGGCTGGAGCATTCTTGCCTGCAGCAGTCTTCCTTTTTGCTGGAACCTTTGCAGCAGCTGCTGCAGCTACACCTTTAGCAGCAAGTGTTTTTTTTGGGAGAAGCTTGCAGGAGAGCTGCCTTTTGAAGCTTCCTAACTTCAAGCTTGATTATTTGGTGCCTCATTCTCTTTGCCCTCATGACTTTGTAATGATCAAAATCTGTCATCTTGATTTTCTTTTCTCTGGTTTCAATATTCTTGGCCCATCTTGTGGCTGTCCATTTTGCAATGATATTTGCCTTCTGCTGGGCTTCTTGGACACACTTCTGGCAAGCACTGTGTGGGAACTTGAGGGTGAAGTCAGTGAGTTACAAGCCTGTATTTGAAAGGGATAGCCTGTATCCTTACTTGAGTGCAGTATCCATTATCCAAAGCCCTGTTTTGATCAATAACATCTACAAATGTGAACAGCTTCCTGGCATGAGGCCTGAAGGAGATGTAGGCCACCTGGCCAATCTCCATGAAGCACCTGAACACCATGTTGGTGGTGGTTGGTGAGAACTAAGGAAGAATGCCTGCTCAACCATATGCATGTGTAGAAGTTTGGGAATTCCCTGGTGGTGTAGTGGCTTAAGGCTTCGGCGCTGGCGCTGTCGGCGCTGCTGCCTGGGTTCGATTCCCAGTCAGGGAACTACCCACATACCAAAAAGCAAAAAAAAAAAAAAAAAAAAAAAAAAAAAAAAAAAAAAAAAAAAAAAAAAAAAAAAAAGAAGTCTGCCTCTCCTCTATCAATATTTTAGTTTGTAAAATAATATAGGAAGAATAATATGAAGGTTGGTTAGCATTGTAGCATATTTTATAAGATTATGATGAAAATAAAAAGGAACATGATTGTAATGTCATTATCAGATTACTATTTATTAGTTTTTTGAAGTTTTAGGTATAAATATGGAATGCACAATAAAGAAAAGATACAATCCCTTTCCTCTCCCTTCCTCCATCAGCAATTTGCAAAGAATCAAGAGGCTGATTGACAGTTGAACAATTCTCAACATTTCTATAGTACTTCTGCAAAAGGCCTCATGCTGTGTTATCAAATTCACCTGTCACCCGTTGTTAAAAGTTTCTACCTTTTAAAAATTGAAAATAAACATTTAACCCTGTTATATCATTGCCTCATTTTTTGTAACTAGATTGAAATTTCAGCTCCAGAATTTTCTAGTTGTCTTCAATGTTTCCTCTATTAGGAAAGAAGGCCTGTCACTTATCCTGCATAAGGATAGGAAGGAATTCCTTTGACCCCCAGGCCAGTTATCTGTTAAAAAAAGAAAAGAAAAAAATTATGATAACCAGTAACTCATAAGTATTCTTCAAAAAATTTTTATGATTCATATAGTAATTTAGCCATCTATTATTCTTGTTTTATTTCCTATCATAAAAAAGAATTACTAAAAAGATTACCTAATTAGATACTTATGGTCTAACTCAATTTTTCATATAGATAATAATCTAACTAGCAACCATTTAAAACTACTTAGATTTAAAACTGAATTTATTTCTATCACCTTCCCAGCTGTTAAGAAAGGGGTTGGAAAAAAAAAATAAATGCTAAAACTCCTTTATAGTACAATAAAGTACCTAAATATAAATAAATAAATATTTGAGTTAAAAAAATTTAAAAAAAAAAGAAAAGAGATGGACTTATTCTGCAAAGACTTGTGTACCCCAATGTTCACCACAGTGCTGTTCACGGTGGCCAAGTCATGGAAACAACCAAAGTGCCCTTCAATAGATGACTGAATAAAGAAGCTGTGGTACATAATGCAATGGAATTTAATTTCAGCTATAAGATGAAATACTGCCATTTTTGACAAAATGAATGAAACTTGAGATCATCATGCTAAGCGAAATAAGCCAGGCAGAAAAACTTAGAAAAATATGACTTTACTCATATGTGGCATATAAAACTGAAAGCAACAAGGAAGCAAAAACTCATAGACACAGTCAATAGTTTAGTGAATATCTGAGAGTAAGAGGGAAGGGGGTGGGAGAGGAGGGTGACAGAGTCAAATATATAGTGATGGAAACAGAACTGACTCTATGCAACACATAGACAATGAACTGTAGAAATGTACACCTGGAACCTATGTAATTTTTGTTAATCAATGTCACCCCAATAAATCTAACAATAAATAAAAAAAAGAAAAGAAAAGGAAGGAGCTGGAGCCAGATGATTTCTACATTTCTTTTCAGCTCAAAAGGTCCATAATTTTTATTAGCATTTGTTTTGTTGCAAAAAAGTTAAAATCCTGAAAATATTCTTTTTTTTTTTGTATGTGTATAGTTCCCTGGCTGGGAGTCGAACCTAGGCCCCAGCACTGACAGCGCCAGCGCTGAAGCCTTAAGCCACTACACCACCAGGGAACTCCCTGAAAGTATTCTTGGGACATCAAAACAATCAACTAGAGAGAACTCAGCAAGATGGCAACCAGAGAAAGGATCCCTGAAACCTTTCCTGGAAAATACAATTGGGTTCGCAGCCGCCGCCGCGCCGCCGTCGCTCTCTAACGCCAGCGCCGCCTCTAGCTCTCTGAGCTCCAGCCGAAGGAGAAGGAGGGTAAGTAAGGAGGTCTCTATACCATGGCTCGTACAAAGCAGACTGCCCGCAAATCGACCGGTGGTAAAGCACCGAGGAAGCAACTGGCTACAAAAGCCGCTCGTAAGAGTGCGCCCTCTACTGGAGGGGTGAAGAAACCTCATCGTTACAGGCCTGGTACCGTGGCACTTCGTGAAATTAGACGTTATCAGAGTCCACTGAACTTCTGATTCGCAAACTTCCCTTCCAGCGTCTGGTGCGAGAAATTGCTCAGGACTTCAAAACAGATCTGCGCTTCCGGAGTGCAGTTATTGGTGCTTTGCAGGAGGCAAGTGAGGCCTATCTGGTTGGCCTTTTTGAAGACACCAACCTGTGTGCTATCCATGCCAGACGTGTAACAATTATGCCAAAAGACATCCAGCTAGCACGCCGCATACGTGGAGAACGTGCTTAAGAATCCACTATGATGGGAAACATTTCATTCTTTAAAAAAAAAATTTCTCTTCTTCCTGTTATTGGTAGTTCTGAACGTTAGTTTTTTTGTTTTGTTTTGTTTTTTGTTTTTTTTGTTTGTTTGTTTTTTTGTTTTTGTTTTTCCATGGGGTCAAAAGGTACCTAAGTATATAATTGCAAGTGGAAAAATAGGGGACAGAAATCAGGTATTGGCAGTTTTTCCATTTTCATTTGTGTGTGAATTTTTAATATAAATGCGGGGACATAAAGCATTAATGCAAGTCAAAAGTTTCAGTGAACAAGTTTCAGCAGTTCAACT